>DWDU01000244.1:0-21020 GCA_018245575.1 Jemadia suekentonmiller | reverse complement strand
ATGAATGACATGAATAAATCATTTATAAAAAAATAACACGTCGGTTACTATGGTTACCACGAACACCACCTGGTGAGAGAAATGTGAACTACCGAACTTTTAAACAAAATTTTCTTTTATATTTTTTTTTTCGTCAATTTTCCTAATATTTCTCACCGTTTGAACCTTCCCTGAACTTTCACAAATATTTCAAGACCAAAATTAATCAAATCGATCCAGCCATACTCGAGCCATACTAGACTAACGAACAGCAATTCATTTTTATACATATAGAAGAAGAAGAAGAAGAAGATAGAAGATATAATTAGCTATTATGATAGTACCTATATTTGAGTTAAACGCTTTAACACGGAATGAGGAAAACTAAACTTCCGGTGAGGACTAACTCGCCTACAAGGAAATTATTATTAAAATAATAATATTAATTCAATAATTGTGATGAGAATACGTTACAGACTACATAAAATAGTTCAATGTAATTGAAGTCAAGCTGATATATTTTAGCAAAACGGCTAGTACAACATAATTATTTATACTCAGTGATAAATCATTATTGCTCGTTATTTAGCCAACTGAGGGCTTTACCAATATTAGTTAAAAGGAAACACATAATGAAGGACTGTATTAATTTATTGTATATTTTTTAATATAAAGCTTCGGTAACCAACAAACATCAACATTAAATAACTGAAGTGCCTATTCCATATACGCCGCACACTGCGCATCGTGTGTTGTTAGAACTCAATGTCCCAGCCAGAGGTCTCGTCGGGTGGCAGCTTGTCTTTCGGATATTTTTCGAAGTTGGATAAGTCCAGATCGTTGACGACAGGCTGCACTAATGGCGCCTTCAGCTTACCTTCACGCAAGCCCTCCCAATCGAATCCAAGGAACCACCTGATAATAATAAAATAATACACTGCAGCATACCAATACAGGCACGAAGTTATGTTATATTAGATAATGTGTGATAAGTTCGGAGTTCAGGAATCCACGGAATTGTAAGATTTTTGTTTCAGACTTTTTTAGACTTAGAAGATTAACGTTTTGTCTTGTGCTTGTAAACTACTGATTCCATTCTTGGCATATTTATGATAATAATTAAAAATAACCGATTTTCTATGTTAATTCACATCTTCATTCACATCTTCATTTCCACGGATTGGAGGTACCTACCAAAAAGGTTGTGTTTTTAGACCACTATTGAACAATAATGAAATAAATTGTATTCAAGCGTAGGTATGAAATTTCCGAATTACCACACTCCTAGTTTCATAGTTTCGAATGTTTGTCCTTTAGTCTATTTTAGGAAGCGGATATGGAAAATGGTATATAGACTTTTCGTAATAAAAATGTTTAATGAAGCATTTTTTTCTTAATTAAATATATGGTACTACACCATACCTTTTACGAAATGATTTATCATTTTCGTACCTTCACAGTGTTATAAATGAAATAATTTAAACACACCTATTTTTGATGGAAAAAAATGTAAGTATTCTTATATCATTGACATCATTACAGATTTTCTTTAAGATTTACCCATAAACCTTGATAAAAACAAACGGTAGCGTTTCGTGATTAGTGAAGACTGATAAACATATTTTTATAAAGCTTTATCATTCAGTAGATGACTAAGTATGATATTTCAATAAGATCGTTGTGATTATATTCCAAGTTATTTTTTTCGAATCGGAGGGTATATTAATATGGAATTTTTTGAAACGACTGTCCGTAACTTACTTGTGATTTTTTACATCGGTAATCCCGTTCTTGAGGTACCCAAGACGCTCGGCGGGCATGGGGCGACAGAGCTTGCGGATGAGCAGCTGCGCGGACTTGGACACGCGGGGATTGAAGGAGATCGCGTCGATGCCGCGCAGGATGAGCGTGTAGGTCTTCATGTGGTCGCCGCCGGGCGCGCGGAACGGCGGCTTGCCCACCAGCAGCTCGTGCGTGAGGATGCCCAGCGTCCAGCAGTCCGCCGCTCGATCGTGACCCTGCTTGTTGACAAAATATATGTACCTACTATTTAAGTTTGCGATTTGGAGGGAAATATTATTTTACATTCCTAAGACTGAATTATAGCGCATACTTTCTTGTGTACTATAAATATATATTCATAATATAGAATGTACAATAATTTATGCCTAAACGAATATTTCTCTTTATTTATTTGAAACAACTGCCTACCATAATGTATAATGTAAACAATATTAGTTATCTTTACCTTGTTCAGAACTATTTCAGGTGCGACGTACTCAGGCGTACCCGCGAACGTCCATGTTTTCGCATTTGGCGACAGTAGTTTAGCAAAACCGAAATCAACCTATAATTTAATAACAAGATTATCAGATATGACTAATGGAGCCAAGTAATCGAAAGCGTAAGTGGTGTTGGATAAAAAATGAAGTTATAATCACCAATTTAATGTATCCATACTTGTCGAGCATCAAATTCTCAGGTTTAAGATCTCTGTATATAATGTCCTTGGAATGCAGATACTGGAACGCTTCCACCACGCACGCGGCCATAAACCGGGCGACGTTCTCAGGGAAATACCGTTGCTTCTGCAGTATGGTCCATACGTCACCGCCTAGCACCGGCTCCATTAGGAAATATATGTACTTATTGTCCTTAAAAGTACGATAAAGCCTGCAACCCATAATTAAAGAAACAAGTTTACCTAGGTAAAAGAATCCATGAAAAGAATTATGCAGAATTAGGTACTAAGCCCATTTACTGCTACTTCTCACAAATGCAAGGCTATTTACGTTATTAATACGGAGATAAAGGTTTGAGCAGGCAGTTATTGTAAAATTATGATACGCTAACCTTTGTATTGAAGGACTGCGAATATTGATAGCTTAGGAATGTCGTTTTCGCAATAAGCATTAATTAGCTTTATCAAGAAATGTCATCAAAATATTATCACTCAAGGTTCCTTAATAATCGCAACAGTACCTGCATATAAATCTGCTATGGCATATCATCATGATATTTTTCTCGTTAAATGCGTGCTCCTGCTGTTGTTGCTGCACCATATCTACTTTCTTGAGGCATTTCAGGGCGAACGTGAGCGATGGGTTCCGCTTGTACTGAACTAGTTCGACACGTCCAAACCCTCCAACGCCCATGGTCCCCACGATTTCTAGCTCTTTAAGTTCCACGAATTCAAACTCTGTTGAATGTCAAGTTATGTATAACAATGTTTTATATAATTATAGCGTTCCGTCAAATTTCAACCAATCACTCACCGCTTTTAACTTCTGAGGTCTTCTTTTGAGAGGGCCGTGGTACTGAGTGTCTTATATTCTTTAATTCATCTAAGTTGCCGAGTAATTCGGTGAACGGTCTAAAACAAAGTATAGTAGCAGCAAAATGTATCATTCATATTTGGCATTATCGAGTGATTTAATTTTTTTACAGTTCATTGAAATTAAATAGCATGTAACAGACCCACGTTCCAGTGTGAGACATTCGACGCCTGGCGGGAGAGCGGTGACGGTTGCAAGTCGGCGGTCTTCGTACAGCAGCGCTTGCTCGCCGAAGTAGTCTCCGCGGCGCAGCGTGCCTACGCGCTGCTCCCCGCCGTCGCCCTCGCGCTTCGTCACCACCACGGCGCCGCCGCGGATGATGTAGAACTTGTCGCCGCGGTCCCCTTGCCGCACCACGGCCGTGCCCGCAGAAAAGAACTCCTGCGCTCATTTTATACAGTGCTATAGTGTTCCTCTTACATTAACGTGTAAAGTTGAAATAATTTGAACATTAATTTACCATCTAGAAGCTAGTAGGTTTTAGAAATATATTTATTAACAAATTAAGATCTGGTAAACTTGGGAGTTCGTTACAGTGGCATGACTACACCGTTAGAGGTTCGTGGCAAATTCATGATATAACGTCCCACATCAGTATAAAAATACTCAACAATCATAACTATCATACAAGCAAATGCTAATATATTTTTTTATTTTCTAGTAACTTTTCGTTTAAAGAGCATATTAAAGTGAACCAACAGTTCTTTTAGTACTCCTCCCGTGCCCTGTGCCCTGGGGCCGGGAGCCCCTCCGGCTGGGGCCGTGGCGTTGTGCCCGTCCTGTCACCCTACTGTTACGCCACCGGTTCGATACAAAAGTAAGTTAGCACAGTAGGCACACAACCAATAGTATATAAATCAATTAGTAAATTATCTAATTTACGTACTCTCTTGAGAAAATCGGAAATTTGTGCAAGTTCAATATGATGTATTCCCTGAAGTAACGGCACACATGAGAGAAAACGCATATTGTCCTCTTGTTCCTGCCGGCCGCTGCGCACCATTATCTTTTGGAACACTCTCCGCTCCAACGTCCATACCGTGGCGTCTGTTATACCTGAACATTAATAAAGATGCTACTTATTTTTTTTGGCTTCGCATAAAAACTAATCGTTTAACTTTTGAAAATAATAAAATTGAACTACCAACACATTACGACTTACATCTTATAGAAGCGAACCGCTTTGCTTTGTACAATATAGCTAATTCGCCAAAAGCTTCTCCGGGGCCGAAGTTCTTTACGACTTGCCCCCCTTTGAGAACTTCAAACTGCCCGTGCGCAGATACGAACAAATGACTACCACTTTCGCCTTCGCGTATCATGAGACTTCCGGCCGGAAAGTCCTGTGGACTCATAGCTTCCACTACAGCAGCCAGGCGCTCCTCGTCCATCAAATTCCTCAGAAAGTCATTAGCCATAATTGCTTTTTTGATTCGCTCAATCGATCTGTGTAAAGTAAAAGTTTTTATTTTCAAAATTACCAACCTTTAATCTGTAGAAATTATGGCTTAACTCCAACATTTACCTAATTCAATAAAGTTAAATCATGACGAGTAACGCTTTAGATTCAATAATATACATCAATAATGATGTGAAGTTAAGAGCACTTGGAGATATCTAATGAACTGACATTAAAAACTCAAAAAATATGTTCTATATTGAGTCTTTAACGACAGGTTATTAAACAAAGATAATAATGGTACATACCCGTCGTCTTTTGTGAATTTATCATACTGTAAATCAGCTAACGAGCGAACAGTGTCGTGGGGTGCATGGGGGGCGATTACACCACGCTTGCGTCTCGCTCGTTTATCTGGGTTGTTGGCTACTATCTCAGAAATAGTCTTCCTGCCAGCGCTACTCTTACGTTCTTCGGCATTTTCACTAATCGAGTCTCTTATCTGGTTATTACTACCGCTAGACTTTTCGCTCTGTATACTCATGTAACTTGACTTTTTGCTGGAAACCCCCGGCTCGGCCGACAAAGTGAGGCTTTTCTTAAACTGTGGGCCATTTCCATTAGTAAAGCCATTAACGGGCGGAGGAGAAGCGACAGTCGTCTCTGGTATTTTCTGGAAATTTAAATGACAAATCTTCTACAGCAAGACTATTGATTTTTGGTACATCTAATAACTAATAAAAAATATTCTGTTTAAATAAACGGTAATGATTTATTTTCATGTAACCTACAAGACGGAAGCAAACAATATATTTCATTTCTAATAATTGTTGTGTCATTTATTTAACTTTTAGGTATTAAAATATCCACGATTTCATTATCAAACTATATCATTGCATATTAAAGAATCTGAAAAGTGTTTATCGAAAAAAATTAATGCTTTATCAACGTTATCGATAATTAGAAACTTTGATTTTTATACAAAAATATGTAAGATATGAACGAATCAGTACCTACCTACGTATATAGATGCACATGAGTAGGTCGATATTTCTACTCCTGACAGTCCTGACTACCAATAATACCTACACTATTATAAGTAATCATTGTGATATTACTAAAGAAATTTAATATTATCTGTTATTCTTGATATTTGAACTAATAAATTTCAAATCTCACGAATAAATCGGTATGAAGTTTAGTAAAATGCAATAAAATGCTGTTGGAGAGGCTCGTAATTATATATAACAATGATATCCTGTTCCAATATTTGGTGTTTAACACGCTTCTATATTATCTACAACAATTACACAATTTTGTCAGAAATGCGTATCGAGATATACAATATAGGGAAATGTATTAACAAAACTCCATGTAAAATCGACTATTTACTGACATACTACTTTATTACTGAGAGAAGGTTAATGGGTATTTTGACACTTCTATAGTTACCGGTTTAGTGAACATTACATCGACAAAGGTAGTTTCATGAAAGAGTATGTTATCTGAATACTCACGAATATCGTTTCTCGTCGTTCTGGAGCACTACGGTCTTCGCTAGGGCTGAGATTAAACCCGCCCTTAGCGGACCATCTAAACGGTGGACACAACACCATTTTGTATTTTCCTTTTAATCTCTAAGTGTTCAATGCATTATAAGGACTCGAGCCGCCTTAATCACGCGCATTACAAACGAAGACTACTTGGCCGAAGCACGAGCACCCTTATCACACTCGCTAGATTATCTTACAATTCCAATTGTTTTAATTATTCGATTCAATTGGATGATTACTATTTATCAACAAAGAACCTTGCAATCTTATCATCACAAATATTATCATTCTCACTACGGTTCATAACATTGGCGAACGTGAGTAGGTACAATACTGTCACCGAGTCTAATTAACATCGTTATTTTCGCTAATTGTGACGCGGCGTTAATCGATGTTAAAAATTTCGTTTCGGTTACATATTACAATGTACATGTAAAGATAGCGTCGAGGTAACAATAAAAACACAAATCAATTCATACTATAATTTATTAATAACGTAAATGAGTACACATTGCCAAAGGCTTTAAATGATTCACTTCATTCAACATTTTCATTGAAAAAAAATATATATTTACATTAAAAGAGAAAATCAGCTCTGCAATCTATTACGAAATTGCCACACGAAAAAAACTATTCTTTTATGTATTTATTTTATCACAAATCGCATGAAGGAGCTCGCTGTGCACTCGGCCCTAACTATCATTCATAATATGAGACTTGCATACTCAGGAGATATTCACCTAAGAAATAATAAATTGTGCATCGAATCTATAAAAATGTGCCAAACGGAAGACATTCATTATTTAACAAACGTATGTACCTATGTATCAAGTATATAATTAATTTTTAAAAAACATTAATTTTAATATTATACGTACAACATACAGATACGGAAATTGAGCATGGTTGTGTCTTAAATACTGGTCAACTAATGCGGTCGTTCTCGCATCCGTCGCGCAACTCTGCACCAACATGGCAACACCTAACACTACAGAGATATACGACCGGTCGGCCGACCGATCTGCGATCAGAGTTACCACATTTACTAAAGCCTGACGAGAAAGTTGTGGACGTTTCAGTGCGCAACCAGGATGTTCGTTACCCG
This sequence comes from Jemadia suekentonmiller, assembly GCA_018245575.1. Classification (NCBI taxonomy): domain Eukaryota; kingdom Metazoa; phylum Arthropoda; class Insecta; order Lepidoptera; family Hesperiidae; genus Jemadia; species Jemadia suekentonmiller. The sequence continues at coordinate 13,649 of DWDU01000244.1, read as the reverse complement.
CAACTGAGATTTTAACTACAATAGTTACATACAAGGTACAATGATATTATGTACGTGTACAATAATTATTTAGAAAAATATACTGTTCAACTGGAAAAGTCACATTGGAAGATACAAGATAATTTGCAGTTGGCAGCTAGAACATTTACAAAATAGCTTAGTTATCATCAACGGTCAGTATGCGTCACGTATACCCACATCACTCTACAATAAGTCAACAGTTAAATTCGTGGTGGTGCTGCATCACGGCAAGTGATAGTACTCATTTAGACGCCAACTATTGATCAACTAATAGACTTTATTTTCCAGTCACGTAGCATTCTACTGTGCATCTTACAAGTACAGATATTTAGGAATTGCATGTGTACCGCTATGCGTTTCAGTGTGATGCCAGTGACCTCCACCACCTCCACGAACTTAGCGGTCCCATAGGTGGTCGGGCACTGAGCTGTGGGCACACCCAGAGATACGAGTTACAACTACGCTAACTGAACGTCGCCGACGAGTGCAATTGACGAACAAGTGATACTTAATAACTCACTCTACTATTAACAATACAACCCGAGGGTACAAATAACTCGCGCACGCGGCGGCGGGCGCCGATAACACTATGTACAGCGGCGACGGGAGCGCGCCGCCGCTGGTGGTACTTATCAATTTATATTATGCACGATATAACAATTCATTTAATAACTACCGATGATAGAATCGAAGCCATATATTTGTGCACAGCGGAAGGAAACGAGAGTAGTATTGAAATATCAACATCTCATAAAAACTGAGAAACAAATCGTGTTACAAAATACATATCATTATTCCTTAATTTAATGATTATAATATTTATAATACATTGATCTTGATGATTCCTTTTCAAAATCTTATTGTAGCACACTAACCATTTTGTCAGATATGTCATTTAAATTCAGATTTTTCTCCAAGTAACAACAATTTTGTTTACATTATGAAATGTTTCTAAAACTTAAAATAATTCATTTCTCCTTTCTTGATTTACTTTTAAAATTTCATTAAAATCATACTATATAAAAACGTGTAAATAAGATATATCTACAAAAACTAAGAGAGAGATACAAGACAAGGCAAGTGAATGGAGCGGTTTTCGGATAAGTTCTTCCGCCATAGATTTATTGAACTAGCCGGTGACGTTCCATACACTTGTTTCGTAAATAAAATAGTTGTGAAGATTCTTAACACACATCGCATCGTTAACTGGATATATATTTTTTTTCAGACGGACTTTAAAATAATTATAATAAAAAAAACCGATCAGATACAATCACATGTACTTTTCTCTCTGTACTTCGGTATAAAAACTTGTATTAAAAACTTAAAAACAGTAATACCTACAAAACTAAGCATCCATAAAATTATACATTCACGCATGAGTATTTAGCAGTAAAGCACAATAATAATAATTATTGTTGTTCGAAGCTGCAACATGACTACAGTAATGTATATTTATAATCGTAACCTATAAAGTAAAAGCCAGTGTGACACTTCAAAGTGAACGAAACAATTACAAAATTCAGCGAACAGAAAAATATGACACGACAGTGAGACAGCTTAAAAATAAAAACCTAACTATAGAGTTACTTAATATGAACGCGAATTCAGATACACGAAAACATCATTCCGCAACTATCACATGAAAAACCTTTTACGAGCGAAGCACCTTTTAATCTAAATAATTGTGCACGAAAAGACTAGAATTCTACAAGACGAAAAATGTCATGGACAGCTAACATCGGTTAGGCGGCGTGCGAGCCGCGCGGGCCGGCCGCGCGCGCCGCGCGGTCCCTTCGGGGGTAAAGTGATTAAAGCTATGTGCGGCGGCGCCCGCGCTCGCGACCGCGCGTCGGCCGCGGGGACTGTAGCGCTGGTATGTCACTACCGACTGAGCTGTGGCGCGACCGGCCGAACGAATCGTTCACCACGCAAGGAGATCTTGAACGCAGTCAGAGTAGATCAGAATCAACGACGTGGACGCTGTGTAACAAAGTGCGACAATACAACCGGGGCAGTTCGGTTAAATTGTATCAGATCTATAATAAAACATATTAGTCTTGAAAAACATTATTATAACAACTATTCTACATGGCAGACGTACAGAATTTCCCACTGAATTATGACAAATGTTTTAAAGATTAAAAGAACGTCATTAGGTACGTACATATAATAACTATGTTGATTAATCGAGTAGACTTTATAAGTTTTTCTAACTGAAAGACTATTAAATCTAATATGAAGGAATGAATGAATGAATGACATGCAAAAGCTCCAAATATATATGCATCGATGGGTTTTTGTGCTTTGGTATAAACGTTGAGCGAATCAATAGATGGTACAATTACTTTACAAATCCTAATGCAAATCGTTAGATCTAAAATTTACGACGTCTAAAGGGTTGGACCCGTACGCATATTTGTTCAATAAAATGAAGGTATATTAAACAGCACTGTAAAATTAGACACCGTTAAGAACAATAGTATTAAAACATAATTACAAGGAGAAATCTCAGTGATATGTAATAACTCCACGGAGTACAATTCTCTTACACACTACGTCTAAAGCGTTACGCCTACGTTTCGATAAAATTAGATATTACCAACTAGCGATCGACAAGTCACTCGATCTACACTAAACGACTGCAAATGAAACAGTTCCGGCGCGACGAGCGGTCGCGCGGCGCGAGGTAACTCTCGGAAGTAATATACGTATAATTCACAAATAACAAACAACCCGACTGATGGCACCCTATTGAGAATCGCACCATGTAACTGTTATAATATGTATTACAAAATAATAGTCACCTATGTTAGAAACTATACGTGTCGCTCAGATACAAAATAAATGTTGTAAAAAAAACTAGAGACATACATTTAAGGTACAGTAAAAATAAATCATTACATTCGGGATCGAAAATATTCAAATGTAATAGTGGAGAAGGGCTGGGAACGCTATTTTGCTTTCGCGCCGACTCGTTTGTAAAGCATTAAGTTACTCAATTTCAACAAGACTATTACTATTTAACAAAGTATTTAAAATTGGATTCCTGCACATTATATATAACAACTATCAAGCACACGACGCTTCCACTTTTCAATTAAACAGTAAACCATTAAAATGTGCTCGGAATTCAATATTTACAATTTTCTATGATATGCAAGTGCAAAGCTCACTAAATATTGTTACATAAAATATTCTATTGTCAATTTTACGATCGTTCGAGTGTCACGACTACACTACGTAACAACGTCGCACACTAACACTGTGTGAGTATCGACATTTCACTCTCGCATTTATTTATTACATAATAAAATAGTAATTCTTACGTATATCTAAATATATTCAATGCATGTTAGTAGCTGCTCGCACTTGTATATGCACTTGATAAGTAATTTACAATACAGTTCAACTTAATATAGTATTTCGGTTAGAAATTTTAATGACTTTGGTATTCGAGTTTCCGCGGGCCAGCGAGCGGGCCGGCCCCGGGCACCGCCTGACTATGCTATCCAAGCTTATACAGTAGTCGGCTACCACTATTACTGACACCTATAATTATTTTTGTACGTTTATAAAGAGAGTTCATTGTCATGTTACGTAAAGATGACGAGGGAAGTTTCATATTCGAGCAATAAAATCGTTACTTTGTTCCACTGGCTTAGTATGGCGCGAATCTGTTGTAACCACTCCTGTATACTGCGGTCTGAAAAAACAAAGAATAATTTGAGAGTTTTTCTTTTGAACATAAGCACAATATATGTAAGTATGTTAAGTTCTTTTACCCACTCGTCGCTTATAATTAATATAAAACTAAATAATTCTTACGCCATATCCTGTGACAGGACCGATGCTGTGACCTAAATATGGGTCCGCGTACTCCCTGCCGTACCTAGAAAACGAAATGGAAAATCCTTAGTTTGTATCATGATCGGACGAACGACAAGCTATGTACGCGTGCGGGCTACTGACGTGGCGGCGAGCGGCGCGAGCGCGGCGGGCGCGGGCGCGGCGGCGGCGGCGGCGGCGGCGCGCGCGGCGGCGCCGTAGTTGGCCGCGGCCGCCGCCGCCGCCGCGTGCTGCGCGCTCGTCAGCGGCGACTTCAGCAGCGGCGCCGCTGCGGCCGCCGCGGCCGCGGCCGCCTGAAACACGCCCGCCCGCGCATCGTATACTCTTTCGTTCGCCGCTGCGAGATGTTAGTAGCATTGACGGACCGAACTTATACTTAAGGTACCTCAAATAGAAAATAAACTTTTCGTTTATGGATGCAAGACACACCTGAGGCCAGCTCAAGTTTGAACATTTAAACTGTACGTAAAATGTAATTAAGGACTGTAGAAGTCAATTGTATTACGTTTCAAATGAGTATCTGTGTACAGTTTTACTTTTAATTTATGAACAAAAGATAAGAATCAACCCGCCGACACTAAATATTATAAATAGAGTCGATTTAAAATTAAAATAAACTGCAGCAACTGTGAGAAAAACGTAATATTAATATCCACTCCATAATGATTGCAGTAGATGCGTAAGTATATGCATATTTTAAAATACTTCGACTAAACGACCGTACTGCAGTACTACATACCGTTAAATATTTACACCTCAATGTCAATTGTAGAACCAAAAACTAAAAAGATTCTGTAATATAATATAATCTTACCGCCTTACTTCATTCATTTAATTAACTATGTCTTTGAATCAAAAATACTGTATACTCAAAGTTACGATTGCACGTATTTTTAATACAAAAATACATTCAGTTTGATGTCTAACGTGGGGTACGAACAGTGAGCCCACAAAGGCTTATAATTATTATGTCATAATAAATATCCAATAACATGTTATGTGTATATTGTTAGTTGATTTGGTTTCTTACCACCGACGAGGCGCCCGTGGACCCGAGTTTTGTCGTATCTAGGTATATCTCAAATGACAATTGGCTGTGGCGGAAAACAATACAAGCTATAACGATGCACAGAAACGGAACTATTTAATAGAACAGAAAATCTTCATCACTTAAGATTATTTACATCGTTAGCATGCACGGTGTCATACCCACCTTAATTTTTCTGCAGCAAACAACTATTAATTACCACATGTTTGAGTAATACATACTTCGGTTTTAGTCATCCTTTGATGCAGAAAAATGGCGGAGTTAAGGGACGTGTGAACATGCATTATGTATCGAAATATTACGTGTCGGAGAAAGTATAATTACATATGACGCAAACTACATACGCTGAAATGTTGAAACTTGCTCACGTGTGTCTAAAGCTAGAATACTCTGTGATCGTTAGTACACATACATCGACCGATACAACTCGTGTTGTGGGCTCAGTGTTCTACTAGGAGCGCGACGGGACGCCGGGTCGACTCGCGGCACCGAACATACATACGCCTAGAACTAAATCACCCACCACAGAAGTACTAACGAACAAGGATCAACTCAACAGAAAGCAAACGGCGCGGGCCGGCGGAGCGCCCGTCGCCGTCTCCACACACACACCGTGCAGCCGCGGCGGCGCCGGCGCGTCACAAGGATCATACGATAACATAAGGAGCAACCAAAATCCCAGCACTCACTCCACAATGAGATATATCAAACGTGTACTAGCGCGGCGGAACATGAATTTAGGAAGCGACAGAGAATACTGATAGGGGTGGCGCGTGTCGGGCGGACAGTGGCGCGCGCGTTACCTCGGCGGCGGGCTTGGCGGCCTGCAACAACACAGCACGGTCACGCGGCGCGCCGGCTCGCGGCCGCGGCGCCACTGGCGCACATCTACCACTTCATTTAATTCCTTATATCGAATTGTCGCATTGGACATTAGCTCATCCGAGACGTAATCGTAAGGAGGGCGTTACCTGCAGCCTGTAGTTGGAGTCGGCGGTGGCGGCGGCCGCTAGGAACGGGTCGTAATACACACTGCGGATCGAAACAGACACTTGTATAATATTAAACATTGTCGATACATTACATACATACAAGCAATATATCAATCGATAAAACCGTAGAAAAGTTTTCGAATGAATTTAGATTTATATAAAAACCATGGATCATTTCTACAAAGTATTTGACATTACTCAAATATGGAAAAAATAGGAAAAAAATAATACTGTCAATTTCTTGCCTATACATACATGTAGCATTAGAATTTAACATTTTGGCTACATTAAAAATAAAAAGTAACAAAGAAGATTCAAGACGGCAAATTTTAGAAGCGTAAAATACTCTATTGACATTCTAAATAGGTACATATTAGATAAGCACTTGGCCAAGTGACGACAGCTAAATAACATTAACGAATGCGCCGATGTTAGAAATATTTACAGTACGAGATAAATGAAATCAATTAGTAACACTACTCATCATATACCAACATATTTACCACTAGAGGACGTCTAAGAATGCTTGGAAGATAGTCAAATCTATATTTACCTATAGTACCTACACGTACTCATATTGCTAGTTAAAAAAGCTGTCTAAAATACATTTCCATATAATAATGTCAACAAAATCTACTACATGTAATAATCATTATGCATTAAAATATATTAGTATCAAAATCAACATAAGCGTATACGTGTTTGTCTATGAGAGCTAAGCGTCTTTAAATCTATTATCATACGGGAGAATGTTCTAGATGTTCCATGTTAAAATTACGTACCTAGCTAGTGTATATTAAATGTTGCTATATAAAAAAATATATGCCATACCGGAGCACACAGGGTGGTGGTGGTGGAATTAAGTGACAACAGGTTTTAGGATTGGTGCGTGTGGTTTCAACTAGTGCAGTCTTCGTTTTCTGTTAATATCACAACGTCATAAATAGTTTAATAGAAAATGTAATACTGCTTCATTAATCGTTTCCATTTGGTATTTATTCGTAATTTGTGACGGCTTTTGTGTTAAATTGCTAAGTTTAGCCGTCCGATGGTGAATTATTAACAAAAATGACATGTACCTACATAATATGAGCGGTCCATCGATACGACCAATATGTCTGTAGTGATCGTGCCGGTGAGCTGGGTTAACATTTCAGATCGGTATCATTTAATATTAAAAGTAAATCTAAAGTGAAGGCATCAGTGCATGTATATCTGCAACGGTGACTGCGCGCGGTGGGGGACAGGGTACGAGTGTGCAGCGGTGCAGGGCGGTGTGGTGAGTACTCACGGTGCATAGGCGTGCAACGGCGATGCGTAGGCGGCGGCGCGGGGCAGGACGGCGTGCTGGAGGGGGTGGGTGTGCGCGGTGGGCGGGGGGGCGCGCGGCTCGCGGGCGCGCAGCACGGCGGCGCCGCGCAGCGCCGCGGCGGACGCTACATGCAACACACGACAGGGCTACTGCATGCGGGGTGCGTTACCTGCGGCGCTGGGCGGCCCGCGGGGCCAGCACGAGCGGCGGCGCGGGCGCGGCGGCGGGCGCGCCGAGCCACGGCCACGACACGCCGGACAGCCGCAGCCCTGCGCACACACCGCGCCTCTACACACTGCCTCCGCGCGCTACCTACCGCCGCCGCCGCACGCCGGTGCGCGCGGCCCACCTGGCGCCGCGTGCGCCCCGCGACACGCTTCCCGAACCGTCTTTGTCTCGGCGACCGTTTGGCACTTTTTGAATGAGCTCGACCCGCCTTCGACCCTACGCCGTGACTCCTTCCGCGTTTGTTAAATGCAGATCGAAATGCGAGTACGTTATTGTCCAATCATTAATCACAAGTAAACGATAATCTATGCTATTGCTATGCACTAGAATGCGATTCAAAATTACTAGGGTTTTCAATATTCATTATTCACATCGAGAATACCGGGAATAACAAGGCCATGCCACATTACAGCACGACTGAAATCACGAAAATTTTAATAATCTCAATGCTCATCACCGTGCGATAGATAAAACACAAACCTACTCTTGCTCTAAGAAGCATGGCCATTGGGGTAATTTACAAATGCTTCAAAATCAATTCGTGACATACAGACTTCATCGAGCAATATAACTAATAAACCATATATATATAGTCCCACCACATAAGTAAGGAAAGATCATGCTCGAATGAATGTTATTATAATAATAAACGCGAAAGCTTTTGATGAGCGCTTGTAGTGAAAATAGAAAAAGACAGAAGATCTCACCTTCCGGCCACTGGACGCACACTGGAACAAAATAAATGGAAAACGTTTTTAAAGCCGCAAAACGTAGCCGAGAATCAAATAGCTAAGCTAGGCACAAATAAGACAGTCCTAGAAGACATTCATTCTCCACTACAGAATGGCAATACAATATTAACTGTGCAAGATTGCGGTTGCATTCATTCCAACGAACGGTCAAGACATGATTATAAAAATATACATATTAGGTACCTCGCCACTCAAAACGAAATTAAAATCTAATAAGCCGACTAATACTCGTACGCTTGGACGCTCGTTATGTAAGGCAATGATTGCGTCGGAGACAGCCCTTGGGTTTCAATTTCAGTACGGTCAGACAATTGGAGAGTACGGTTAGCAAAATACGCGGCCCAGAGCGCGGGCGGACTGTCTCCGCGCCGGCGCCGGGCTCATTCTCTAAATAGCATTCACCTACTTGCATACAGACAACGGATCTAGCCAACATGTAACAAGTGAGTACGTTGAACAACACCGATCTTTATAACGCCAGCTCTCTCACCCAGGGTGGGAACTGATCCGTTTCTAGCCAGAATAACTGGATGGATTAGAAAAAGAGAAAATCCCAATATTTATATTAACATTGTAAACACACGAATAATAAAATTAAGCATTGGAACTGATAGCAGGCATATTTAATGATTCCTTTCACAAAAGTTTCTCGTTAACAATTGGTATGAGAGATGTGTAATTTCATTAATAAGGACAATGTTAGATCCAAACAGATTGAGGCTTACCGTTGGGCACCGCCGGAGGTTTCTTTGTCTGCACGCGCGCTGTAGCATTATTAACCTGATTTAAAGTAAACGTTGAGTAAGATGCGGAAAACATTTTTCAAAACAAGTAAAACCTAACGTCACTAGACATTTTAATATAGATCGATTTTAAAATAAATTATGGCGAAACAAAATTAAAATATAAAAATTTAAGAGTATACAATAATATGACTACAGCCATTAAAATCGTGTATTGTGAATATAAATTCAATTTTCGCAGTTGTAAATAAAAATTGCAATTAAAAACACAAATAAATACAGGATTCGAACCCGTGTTGGCCGGCTCAAGAAGGTAAGTTTTGTTCATTGCATGTGACGTATAATGTAGGAGAGAAAGGAAAACAAAATAAAACCTATTCTGTCGCAATTTAAACATCCATGTCAACCAATCATAATCCCACGTGATTTGTTGGTACAGGGTTCGTCTTCTGGTGAGAAATAGGTAAGTATATTATTTATCAGATCGTCCGTTTCGAACGAGGGAGTTACTTCGAATGCCATACAGTCGTCTAAGTGTTTCGAAATGTTAATGAAAAAAAAAATTTGCAATTGCAGTCTTACCTCTGGACTGTGAGAGACGTACGGTTCGTTCTACATTTCTCTGTGAGACTCTCTCAATCGATCGGCATATTAAATGACCGTCTAGAGAGTAAAGGGATAAAATAAATAAGGTTTGTTTGTGGATTAGAAAAGACGACGGCATACTTAGTGCTAATATGCGGGGCCGGGTGCGGCCGGCGCACTAGCATGGCACAACTACAGAGCAGACGAGCGCAGGTTGCGGTGTGTGGGCGTGGGCGTGGGCGTAGGAGCGGGATGTTATAAGTTACATAGTGCTACGGATGGTATTCATTGAGTCATGCACACCTCTATCTTTCTGCCCTCAACCACGGTGCCGTGAAGACGCTCTCGTGCTCGCTCCGCATCACCACTATTTGCGAATGTTACAAAACCGAATCCCTGCATGCAAGACAGACAAAACATGCATTAAAAACAGCGTCGCTCAAAAAACAACGTGCAACAAAAATTAACATTTATGCATTGCATATTCTTTATTTAAATATTCTAGTGTAATATCGAGAATACGATATCGTTTAAGATTACGTTGATAGTTTGAGCGCAGTCTAGCTGAATGGATACACATAAGCGTTGGATTACATTAAATTAATACAATACGATGTCGCTCGACCTAGCAGTTTGTACTATTGGAAAAAGTCTTGTAACGTTGTACATGTCCGTAAGGGTTCCTTTAAAAGCTAATTTGTAAAGACACTACTTTAATCAAAATGTCTAGAAGTTTCTGTGTGGAATGTTAGCTGCAATTTGTTCTATGAAACTCACCGATCATGCATAATCCTATCTGATCTAGAGAGAGAACGGCTTTCGGCTAGGCGATGGTTATTAGGCGAGTATGGTGCTCTCATAGTGGAGCCGAGCTAGGGGAGGGAGTCCGGTACATCGTCGTAGCACACGTCACCGTCGTGTTACCGTCGCGACGCCCCACCCACGGCACAACGACAACGAATCATTACAGATACAATACACGTACCGGAAGCTATTGAAATGTATATATGATATAAGTGCATGAACTGTACAGTGCTAAAATCTAAATATTCAATAATAAAATCAAAGCGGTATTTATAACCTAGCATACGCCACAAACGTTGTTTACAAAGTGCTCTAGACACAGGTCTCCTTCTCGTTACTGTTGAATAATTAAAAAAAAACTATAATTATATAATTCGGACGTGCTCCGTTAAGGTAATAATAATCTACTTCATACGAAAGTACACGGTGATAACCCATAGATACAAAAGCAGCTAGCACGGCACACAATACAGTGGAAGAGACGAGTTGTGAAAGTGGCAAACAAGTTGCTGATTGTACGAAACGCTTACATTTATAAAAGCATGACAGCTCTATTATTATTATTATTAATACCATTCTGAGTGCACATATTTATCGTACATAAAATAGAACGTTGGGCAGAGAGAAAGAGATACAAGGAGGCTACAGATAAAAATATATAAATGAATTGGAAGCGAGGGCCTTGCGCCCGTCCATCGCTCGCGAGCGCTACACGGGGACGCAGCGCGCGCCGCCGCGCGGGAAGACGCTACTCACTTCAGAGACAAAGCCAACTAACAGATGCACCAAAAGTTACTTCTAGGTAATATGTAACTCATATCGATAACGTATTAACACAGTAGTACTTAGGGTCAGAGAATTACACATGCCCAAAACTAGTAAAGTACGTATTAAATTCCCTTGTTAGGAAGCGTATGACTGACAGTTCTAGTATTATAACAAAATGAATTGAAAATAAAAAAGGTAATTATTATTTCTTAAATTATTACAATAGACGAGATTAAATTTCAGAATGACGTCATCCAAACTACACATGAACCAAATACAGAGTTTGGAGTCTTAATAAATAACGTACAATTGGTACAATAATAAAGGTAGAATATTCTCAGTAATACACGAAGTTGAGTGCGGTGCAGTTTGGATGGCTGTATCAACGGTAATATTAGTGGTGAATAATAGAGCTGTCCATAAAATATGACTTAGAAAATCAGCTGTTATAAGTGACGATGCATCATTCTCTAATACTGCATATCCCATGGTGAGGCATTGAAGTAATAAAATAATTTGGAGCTATTATATCAAAAGAGTAAAATACGTTTTAGACATGAGCGAGCATGGACTACTGTAGGGGCGGTCACCAAGTTTGACACAAGGAAAGCGGTAAACACGAAAAAGCGTTCAATCCAATCAATCTTAACATATTCCAATAGAAATTCATTTCTATGCTATCGTTTCTGGGGATCGACAGTTACAGTTTAGTTGTTTTTTGAGTATTGCAAGGTAAGAAAATTTATTATATAAAATCACTATCTCATGTTACACCTTTGACTTAATTCAGGTATTGAACTTTTTTTTTATATCATTTAAGAGCAATGTAACAACGGCAGTAACAATTAACAAAGGTAACACGTCAAAGGCGTAACAAAAGTACATAACAATTCAGTAAATGTTCAAATTTATAGACATTATTATTAATTCATGATAATATACAATGCCATTAGAGATACTGCACCAAACATTAAAACCAAGAATATGCTAAAAGAAGGAAGTTTATTCAAAACACGATTAATATTTAACTAAGCCCATTTGCCTTTAAACTTTAATTAAGCAAGGATGTTACAATATTCTTTTTAGACGAATCAAATAATGACATACAAGATTGTGATAAATTATATTCAGTAATCATACTAGTTTGGGCAGCAAATACTAAAAATATACATACATTAGCCTCCTTAGCTATTGCTTTTATTGGATGTCCGTGAACACATCTTAAGTCAACATGTGTAAAAGTACTGACAGCAATAGCTATGAGTGCGATATTTAACAAATCAAAGGAACACATCTATTTTTCGCTGGATTAATGTCAAAATCCTGCTACTAGACTAATGAAAAAACTATTCAATTTACAAAATCATGGATTTTTGAAAAATTAAATTAAAATTGACCTTATTAAATTAAATGAATAATTTTAGATATATTTGAAAACATTGTCTAGGTGTGAATATATTCCTTTAATTCAGCAACTCTAAGAAGCAATAAGTACACCGTCATATGTTTACAGAAATTAATATGATCACATTGTGTTACAAAATGTACGAGCTAAGGGGTCTAAGTATTTTGGACGTTCATGTATGTTATTATTGCTTCTTTAACTTTGTCGATACACGAGGCCAGTACTAACGATTATGTTCATATTCATTTATGCATTGACTGAGTTCCGTAAAAACTCACGCCTAATGTTTAATGCAACAAACGATAATCAATCGCGTGTACTGGGACCTTTAACAGTTCAGAATTTTATTAAAGTAGCTTCCATGAAATCCTATTGGATTTCACGGGGCTACCTTGGAATTAATCGTTTGAGAACAACGAACAGTGCTTACCTTTGAGCCACGTTCATTGAAGATAATTTCTACATCAAGTATTGTGCCATATTGCTGAAAAGCAAAATTGTTTTTTTAAAATAACTTTAGAGAATCTGTCACTAAATATCGATATCGAAACTATACACTCGTGCCGTGCTTTAAGATCGAAAGGTGCGTGGCATAGTGGAGGGACTCACCCCGAACATGTTGCGGAGGTCGGGGTCTCGAAACCTAAACGGTATGTTGGAGACGTGGAGGCGCTTGGGCTGCGAGGCCTGCGACACGGGCACGAGCGTCTTGTCGGGCGCGGCGGGCGCGGCGCCGGCGGCCACGGCGGCGCTGACGGCGGCGGCGGCGGCGTGCGCGGCGGCCGCCTGCTGCGCCACCGCCGCCGCCGCCTGCTGCGCCACCACCACCGCGGCCACGCTCACGGGCGTGTTCTCCTCGTTCGACTCCGCTTCGCTTTGCTGTAACATGTTCGTTGACTGTTTTATTTCACGGATTATTCAATACATTTCGTTACTAGTTAATATTTTTTTATATTTATGTAGGTACTTTGACAATTGTCTGGCTCGTTGGTTGTGTTGGTTGCAACTGCGAGTGCCGATCGGGAGGTCCTGGGTTCGATTCTCAGGTCGGGCACAACTAGAATTTTCTAATTTAGATTTTCTAGTAGTGGCTCGGAGCCTGGATACATACCCGATGCAGGGCAATAGGCTCACCACCTATT
>DWDU01000243.1:0-21039 GCA_018245575.1 Jemadia suekentonmiller | reverse complement strand
ACTGGTGAAACGTGGGAATGTTCTACATTCCTCTGCTTACCTCTTCGGGGATTACAGGCGTGATGTTACGTTTACGTTTAGATGTGGCTGTCGACCAACGAGTGATTGCATGCGCGAGTGCTGATCGAAAAGTCCTGGGTTCGAATCCCGGATCGGGTATCATTGGATTTTTCTAATTTATATTTTCTAGTAGGGGCGTAGAGTCTGGAATGTGCCTAGTATGTGGTAATACACTCATCACCTATTCCATAGTAGGACGTAAGCCTTACGGGACAACCGGCGAATGTGATGATCGAGGCGGGCACATAAGGTCGTGTTTTGTTTATTTCTCTGAATTAAAATATAATATATCACCCTGCATTTGCCATAACTTCGATTTAAGCACGGTAACCAACCGCTCGACGTAATTTGTTTCACATTACATTATCAAACATTCTGTACGCAAACTTGTTTCCATTTATGCTAAGCCCTCTAATCGAATTGAAATAGGGTTTGAGCTAATGTGTTGTGGATGATATTTTGATTATCGTTGGTGAAATTATGATTTGAGATCATACTTAGCCTATTTAAGAGCTTAAATCTAAATCTTTTATTATTATGTCGTCTCGCCAGGTCCCTTACTTGGTAGGCAGAGAGCATGGAGTACCAAAAATCTGTATGCATACAAACTAGTTGCGCTTCTTTTAAATACATAACTTTCTTAATACACCTACACTTGTTTCGAAGACCTCTTATTCCGCTATTAACCGTTTTCTGTCCTATTTAGTCGAGGTAGGTGATTCTTTGTATCCCTCGGCATCTACATTCACCTACATTTAATACTAAAAAGTTAAGTTACATAGATTACAATCATCGTTGAAACCAGTGATTCACAGTCGTTACTAGCAGAAGTATTCTTACGAATTTTACTACATTGAAAATGAATAGTAAGCAAAGTATACATCATTGTAAAACGTTCGCTACAACAGATTCGGTATTGCAGAGTGGGTATACGTACATATGCAAATTCGTCATTTTTGCAGTCAAATTCGAACAAAGCGAAACCGATATTGCTACACTGGCCTCGTTTCGCTGTATCCGATAATATTTTACGAATGTAATCTTTGTTAGGGCACGTCCTCACGTGATCGTATGAAAAATTGAAAACATACAATTTTGGTGTCTTTTTCTTCGTTGATCGATTCTACTAAAATCGGATGAGGCTTGTGTTATAATATTGATTCCGTATGCCTATTATCAGCAGTGGACTAAGTGAGCCTGATGATAATGGGTGATTAGAGGTGCTTGTTGGCTCAGCAATCGTTAGGAAATTATCCAAGTTACAAATTTGATTTGTCGCTATGTAGTAATATCCTCATAGTTATACTTCGTTTAGTTTGGTATATAAAGATAATTTAACCATTCTAGGTTATATCTGTATAATAGCAGTCCTAACTTATTATAGTACGGTTCAATTTAAAATTGAACATGTCTTAGCCACAGCATTGCCTGATTAACGGAACCTTTCCGGCTGTATCATTTCCCGCTTTGTTAAACTGAAACTTATTTGACCAACTCGCCCTACGATAAAAATGCAGCTAATTAAAATTTACATGTACGATGTTAAATTCAGAAGTCGAATCTTGTTCCTCATTCCGCTTTAATTTATAACAAAACTCGAACGTATGCAGATGAAATAGAATACTTTGAGATATTTATATTTACCTTTGTGTTCGTCGGTTCAAAATAAAGTGTAGTTCATTTTTGTTCTCATTATTTTACGAGTAAGCTACAATACATAAAACGAAACGGAGCAGGAGTGCTCTGAGACATCTAATAAATTAAAGTTTCAAAAAGTTAAGCCCGCGACGGACATAAAAAAGTTGATAAAGCCGCGAATGGCGAGATTCATTGCTAATGGTAAAACTCCAAATATTATTTGGGTCAGTAAATAACACAGAAACTGGGTACTAATGTAAAAAATGTAAATTAACTTATTAATCCAATACGTAGATATTCGAATTAGAAAATGCATATGTATTAGAATTTGAGAATGTTTATGTATTAGAATTTGAAAATGCATATGTATTATAATTTAAAAATAAAAAACAACACTAAATAGAAAAAACGTACCTACTGTGTACCTTTACCTACCTCTTCGGGAATTACGAGCGAATGTTATGCTTACGTAAAATATAAAAAAGCGATACATATTTCATAAACTCTATTTAATTACTTGATCAGGAAGTCATTTCAATCACTGACTTTACACGCATTAAAAATACAATTGAAACGGAACTACGCTAAAAAGCTCGATTCGCAATTAAATATCACTTTAATCACAAAAAGCTTGGAAACAAGTGGCCTTCATGAGTGTTTTTTGCGACCCATGTCCTAGTTTTGGTAAAGGCCAAAAAAGTACATTATCAGCAAATGAGGCGCACGACCGAGTGTCTTACGTTTGTTCGTTCTCCTACCAAAATTACATTGAAGAAGTGTATTGTACTACGAGTATAAAAGTTTGAGCTTCATTCAGAGGAGTACTGAAACATTTAACGAATCGACTATTTCTCTTGGACCACTACGTCCTTATTTATTGGTTACCTGATGTCGATGAAAGAAATACATCTAAGATACAACTTTAACGCTTAATCAATGCATGCCTATTCTTATGACAATACAAAAAAAATTAAATTCTATTTCATGAACACAATATATCGCAAGTATTTGGAAGATTGCCAAGTCAGTCGATATACTTATGCAGCTCTCAAACCAGACGAACTGTAAGGAGGTAATGGCAGTTTCCGTAGATTTGGAGAAAGCTTTAGATTGAATCTGACATACTCGTAGAGTCTGCGATTCCCTAAATTTACGATCTTTCCAAAAGGACATGCAACAGTTGCTGAATTGATCTTTTACTCGATTAAATATTGTGTACACATGTAAAAGAAAATAAAATTTTCATTAACAATTTTATAGATATAGTACAAGATGTGAGATCTGATGGGATTGCGAATAATTTATTTGGAGTATTTGTGACATTTTTAATTATGTCAAGTTCAAATGCGCCTTTAAATTTCGCGGAATTGATACGAATCCACCAATTAAGATTAACCTAATGATTACCATTCCATTTGTATACTATAGTACAGTTTGGAAAATCAATGAATAACATTTCTCAATTTTCCCCAAATCGTCACTCTGTTGGAAAATAGGTCAGTGGACAACTAATTTTAGTTCAGAACCTGTTTACTGTTAGGCAGCCTTACAGCGTACATTAAGGGTAGCTAAAATTGATATTTTAGACCTGACAAAGATTATATACAAGTGTCAAAAGAATGACGTCTCTGACCTAAAATAACTTGTGCAATATATTTCGCTTTAGAGTGTAGAAAACCCGTCCGCAACAGCTGAAAAGTTTCTGGACTCCGCTCTCTCTACTGTTTTATACAATTTTGTTAATTGCAAATTAATGTCAAATAAGTTAAGAAAATAATATGAGTTAAATGATATAAGTTAAAATAATTATAGATGTCAAATAATAAAAAACAAAAAGAAAATGTGGGTCTGAATAATAAAAAGTTAATAATTTTGACGCTGTATTAGATCCTTTCGTAAAATCTATAAAAACTGAACATTTAAATGTAAACAAGCATAAGAGTACTAGGTATGTATAAATTAGGAGAAAATTACAGTTGACTTCATTGTATGGCTTTCCTTGGACCATTGTTAATGCAATAAATGGAAGTCATAATTTAATAGACCACGAACAATCAATACGAGTCGGATAGAATTCTAAAGCCCAACTCTTCATAAAGCTAACGTAAGTAAACGAATCTTATTTCGATTTTCGTTGTACACAATCACGCTTTGATATTTTTAACTGTTACTAGTATTGCATATTTTTTTTAATATTTTAAAACGATATCTTATAACGAATGTATATTAAGTATTAAATTGTTACCATATAACATTCCTTATGTATTATAAAACAATTTGTTTCTGTAGTTTCACATAAAGATAAACATAATATCAAGCCTGGAATTCTCCTAAAGGGAAGGAATCGCCAGTTATGTTATATGCCCCATGAAATGTATGAGCTTACGCCTAATGCCATACACCGGGCACAAAACCAGATTCCGTGCCACTACTGAGCAATTACTTTTATTACTTTTGTTGTTCAACAAAACGTATATATTTGGCGTGTTTTATCAAAACTACCCTCTCTGCCTACCCTGTAAGGGACCTGGCGTGAAGATATGTATGTATGTATGTATGTATTTTATCAAAAATATGTGTACGTTCTGTCCGAAAGTATAATGTCAGCATAGATATCAAACATAATGTAACAATGGCTTTATCGCTCTCGTTCACATAATTGTCGCCAATTCAATTGAATACGATAATGATATCATTGGTCCAAATTGCCGTCGCACTGCTACTATTCACATTTAGTGGGACGTTCGTGCGTCAAATAAAATTGAACTGTATTGTGACGTCACTACTTCGTATTAGTTGCCATTCCAAACCTTAATTGGATTGTTGTATTTATATCTGCAATTTTTATAGTTACGTTAAAATATCACAAAGTGTTCTTGTGTGAGCTATGGACGTTTTTGAGTTAACGTAATAAACAAAACTATTCTGTTATTGAATGATGTCTAGCAATACTGAATTACTTTTTTTACCATTTAGTAACCTAGAATAAAACAATTTTTATAATGAATTATAGGCTATAATTGCCCAAGATTTTGAATTCGGTACCGATATTTTTAAAGGCAACGCGAGGCAGGATTTTTCATTCAACAATACATTATCATATTTCGAGATTATTTAATAGATAAGAAAGTTACTACTAATTTACATACGTCTATTAGCTACACGCCTACTTATAAACATATTAAAAAACAATAAAAACGTGGACGGGAAATTACGCATCTACGCGGGACAATTTCCGAAACCTGATTTAAATCACAAAAGAAAGAGACAAAGAATGTAAAAATATGATAAATTAAACGTGTGAATATGATTATTTATTTCCGAATAATATTGAATAAATGAATTAATGTATGATTGACACATTATAGAGTAAGCAGAAGTTACTCGTATAGAACCAGCTCGATTGTTCCACTACACAACGCGCACTCCACTGGACGTCGATGAAAACGCGAACTCGCATCGTATCTACTCTGTGACGTCACATTGTCATTACTCTGTGGTAACGACTATAACAATTGCTCTTTGAAAATTCCATTCAATTCCTATTAGTTTTTTTTTTATTTTATTAACTATTAATTGTAGTTATCGTCGTGAAGATCCAACCCTTACATTCGTCTACTCTTGTGCACAGGTCTTAGAGATTGAGAAAGGTTAGAGGTTTACAGTTTAAGAGTTTGGCGTAATCTTTTTGATTACGAAAGTCGTATGCGAAATGCTTGGAGTGTCAACAAGAAACGTTTTCATCAAGTACTGCATACTAGTTTAAACTTATTTCCTGCGCGAATCTGCATCTTGGTTAAAACAAACATTATTATATAATGAACAAATTTTACGTAATAACAAATAACAAATTTTCGCCAAATTAAATCCATTTTGCAGGCACATTTAAGTTAATAACTAATTATTATTACATATCATGCTGTTGTCTTTTAAATTTGTGCACGTCAATTTACTTTTTACGTTCCCGCTATCAATATAAGACAAATAACAATCCATTCACTAGTACAGAAAAGAGATTTATAGAAGTCTACTCTTAGGCACAGAGCATTAATAATGTTCAGACTCAAATATTCAATAAGTTACTATTGAATTTCGACCGCTAATTGACAACTAGAAGTAATACTCGTAAAGTTATCAATGTCCAACTGCAATTGAAAGGAGGCTGGAAACAGAGTTTTATGACGGTTTACATATCGATGGTGTTTTCCTTGTCATTGTTTTGTTGTGACGTATTGAGCGCTTGTTACCTACATTAATTGTTAGTGATTTGCGTGTCTAGTACACGTTAGGCAAGTGAGCAATGATTTTTTTCATATTACAATGTTAGGAGAGCGATAAATGTACGCCGTACTTGTAAATCTTTGTTTTAGCCCCTTCTAACACAAGGCTACACATGTCTCCGATACTCGGCGACATTTGTCTCCGAGCAACATCCGCCATACAAGTTCATTGAGGTGCATACACAGAAAGGTTAGAAATGTTAGAATAGTTATGAAAGATTAGAAAAAATTGAGTGCTCAACCCGGGAATTGTACCCAGGACATGCCGATCGGCAGTCGCCCTTGCAACCAACACGGTCAACGATGGAGTCATGATCTTATATCATAGATCTAATATTAATAAATAAAGAGAATAAACAACGCTTATAAATACGATTTACCACACTTATCAATCGCTGCTATCGTTATATAAACATGTTGTCCTATAGTCCTGCAGTCCTATGGTCCTACAGTCTTAAAGTCCTACAGTCCTATAATCCTACAGTCCTATGGTCTTACAGTCCTATTGTCTTAAAGTCCTGTAGACCTAAAATCTATTAACAAGATTCCAACGCGTTGAAATAGTATATTTGGAAATATACCCTGAAGCAGAATGTTTAGCCAACCTCTCTCAAGAGGAACGACAAAAACAACGCAAAACACTCAGCGGCCGGCGTGGTAATGGCAGTGCTTAAAGAAGTATTGTTTAAAGCAAGCATTAGTGAGCGGCCTTTTATTTCTTGGTGGTCGCCAACCAAGAGAGTCGTTAGTTCCGTCAGTCTGTATAACTTACTCTGTATTGTTTTTACAGTACGCGCCATTAACTAACAATGTTGTTTGAACATCTGTATGGGTATTTTGAAAATCCTATAGACACAGATTTGCTTCGAATGTATAATTTAACACCGGTTAGATAATAATCCCGAATATGTTCACAAAAGTGTCAATTTTGTTATATTCACGTAATTTTCAGTATCCTGTTTCCTTAAATCAATATACGAGTATATGTGATCTACATTGACCAAATATCGACACTATCCATGTAAGTTATGGTACCCACAAAAATTGTTTTTTTAAGGTAAATGTACCCGTTATAGTACCTACATAGTACCCGTTCCCTGTTTCAAAATTGGTTGACTGTTGACTGATTGTTGATTGACAGTTGAAAGGTTGACTGTCGGCTGCGTCGTTGGTCGTGTTGGTTGCAAGACCGACTGTCGATCGAGAGGTCCTGGGTTTAAATGCCCGGTCGGCATTATCTGACGTTTCTAACTTAGATTTTCTAGTAGCGGCTCGGAATTTGGGCATGTGTCCGGTGTATGGCAATAGACTCACCACCTGTTCCATAACTGATAAAATGTGGGAGTGTACTAAACTGTTCTGCCTAACTCTTTAGGGACTACAGGCGTGATGATGATGTTACGTTCTTGTTTCAAAATGAATATTATATATTAATATACTATTTATACACGTAGGTATTGTGTTGCTAGTCATCAAACGTAAGGTGTTATATATTATATATTAGTAAGGGTCCTCAGAAGTTGTATGTTTTAATATACCATAGTTCGGAGGTCTTCATATGTATAACAGCTTATAGAATTTTGATTCATTTTTGTACCATGTTGTCCATATAATGATGTCTCTGCATGTATAATCTATGTAACTATAAAAATCTATATATAGCCGTATAAAGTAATGAAAATGTATTATCCCTCTCGCTACGGTATCCACTTTATATAAATGCAACTAAATAATATTTTTCATAAATACGCTCAAAATTCGTTAACTCAAAACTCCTACTAACATCTAAATAACGTGTAGTGACAAACGAAACTAATTATAATAAATGAAATCTAATGTAAATTTTGGCCGTAACTCTCTATTTATGAAAGAAGACCAGTGTTCAACAGTGAAATGATGACAAGGATGAACGCAAGTTTACGAGTATTCCTGACGCGACCAACCTCGATTATCTCCAGGCTTATTGACTGCATGTCGCCGTGTACAGATCGGTATTATATTCGTCGATGTTCATCCACGCTTCGCTTATGGTCTTATACCGAGTAATATTTAATTTTAAAACGCACATTTTTTGAAACGAGATCGCATCACGATTCGAACCTAAGACGTCCCCGGAACGAGTGGCAAGCTCGGTTCTAACCTACTAGGCTAGAAACGCCGTACACAATTAACATAATGTTTGATGTACAACATATAACGCAGATCTAATTTGGACGTGAAATCTGAAGCGCAATAAAGTGTCGCTGATTAATTATAATTTCTTTTGAAATAGATCGAATCCTCCTGTCCGATCGTTGCCACTGATTAGCACTTCTAGGAAATGCAAGCCTGACGGTGTTTTACAAAAATAAATCTCAGTTAGTATTAATATACACAGTAATTATTTTAGCTTCTGTTACTTTGAAATATTGCACATATTACACATTGAACAGTGTCTCATTTTGCGTAGGTACCTAATAATTTCTATGAATGGAATAGCCAAAGAGGTAGGCAGAGGAGTGTAGGACACACCCACGCAACACCAGTTTAGGAACATTTCCACTCCACCTTCAATAAAAAAACCCAAAACTAACACACGTTATAACCTTCTTCCTCTATCTTTTAGTATACTTTATTTTTGAAGGTCCTGCTTTGGTTGAGGATTTGGCGAGCTGCTTGCACGCCTCCATGTCGTATATCACCCTCATATTACCAATAGTTATATATTACCATTCATTATGTTTAACGTGTATTATATGTCTTGTATACTAATCTAATCTGTTATCCGAAATTATCGTTTAATGAAAACACGATGCTAACATTGATATAACTATGTTATACCCACTTCAGTTATAGGAGCAGTTAACTGATACGGGAACAATTTGATTAGGTTAAACTAGAATTAGACAAGCTTAGGTTTATATAATTAGACAACTTAAAATGTCGATAAGTTGCGATGACGACTTCCTAACCTAACCTAACCTCATCTACTGTAAGTCTAGCCAAACCTAAAACTAACCTAACCTAACATACACTGAACCTAACCTAAGCTTGACATTTAAACATTCAACTATTTTTAATGGTAGTATCTAAATATGTACATGCTTAAATTATGTTTTTTCGTTAACTAAACAGATCATACTTTTACGTGACATTCGAATATGCGTTCTAGTGAATATGTATTACGTATGTCAATTGTGTGTGCATACTTACGTTTTATACACTGTGGTTGCACGACGCTGTTATTGTTATTACTGTACACATTTGGTGGCTAACTCATTGGTGGCTTCCGCGACCGGCCCTTTGTGTACGTTTTCATCGGGCTTCGAAATTCAAATTACATACTTAGCAATGGTTACATTCCGATGAGACGTGTTCACGAATAAATTATAAAACCCCTAAACAAACAACACGTAGTTGGTATTTAAAATTAAACCTAATCGACTTTTTATCGTATCCCAAACCTTTACATAATCCATTCACGCCGTTCATATAAGATTAATATGAATATTTTGCAATTTTGATTAAACATTCAAGAAAGTATTAGAATGTTATTAATGAACTAACTATATAAAAACAAAAATGCCGAGAACTGTTCTGGCTGTCTCCAGGGATATTCTGTTAGAGCACTCTGTAAAATTAGTAAGCGTGGAGTCAAAATGTAAATGTTAATATTATAATGATGATAAAGATAATGGTACATTAATATTATAATATATCTTTCTTTCTAAAGTTGCGTCGTTGGTGGAGTGGTCGTTGCAAGCGCGGCTGATAAGCGAAGAGTCCTAGGTGTGATTCCGACTTGGAGTCAGGATTTGTATGCGGTATATGGCAATTGGTTCACCACCAAGTTTATAGTGGGAGGTAAAAGAAGCTGATGAAACGTGAGAGAGTACTGCACTGCTCTACTTACTTCTTCGCGGATTACAGTCGTAATACTTTACTAATCAAACTGTCACGTGTCATTAAATGTCTTACTCAAGCTAAGTTACAAAAATTATTCAACTTGATTAATATGATAGAATCACGCCAAGTTGGTCAAAAAGTTTCACGCTAGTTGTTGTACAAACAATCTTGTATTAAATAATAATTATAGTTTTAGTAGTGGCATTGTAGTAATATTATTGCAATCGTCTCTCGCGGTGTTAGCAGGGATCATCGACTACCCAACAGATCTGTAGACTTAAAAATATATATTTACTTGTTAATGTTGTTAGTTTTCATTTAATTCATTCTTTTCTTCTTTCTTTCTAATGTTACTCTAAGTGATACTGGATTGCATAAGTAGCTGGTAAGTACATACATGTATAAAAACATGAGCTCGAAGCGCCTGGCAGTTTTGTAGTTGCACGCCAATTTGCGTGGTGTGCGTTTGGTATCTGTCAGGCGCTCGGCACGCAAAGGTCGCGATTCGCTATTAATCGTACAAGCCCGCCCTGCCCGAACTTTATTGCCTCTTCGTTTGAACTAGCGACATTGAAACAGGCCCTGCCTCTTAAGGTCAGGCCAACGATAGCAAGTTTCATGTTTATCGGATTAGTTTCTTGTATACCCGAATACACCCAGTTACGAATTACTTCCTAATTGTTTATAGTGGCTTCATTGTTTGAATTTCAATTAACTGAATATGCTGTAGATAGTAAATTGACAATGCCAACTAAATGTATACAGTTAATATATGTAATATAATAATAGCAAAATGTAAGTAATCTATACATCTTCTATACAGATCAATAAAATTGGAGCGTTTGTTATATTAAAATAACCGTTTTTTACTAAATGCATACGTATACACGGTACAGTTACCAAAATAACATATTTTACCATTTTTGTCTGTCTGTCTGTTTCTTCTTTTACTGGCAGATAGCTGATATAATAAGGAGTAACTTGACTACTTTCATTTTAGAATTCCACGCGGACGAAGTCGCGAACACAGCTAGTAATAATGTAATAATAAGAACATCTTTCGGAAAAATATTTAATGATCTAATTTCTTAGTAATGCGCATCTGTTAGGCTTCGTACATATATAATATATTTGTTACTTTATACAATTCATCACAATCATCAACATGAGCCCATTGTTGTGCCTGCCTCTTACGACAGGTCCCAGCAAGGTGTTGGGGAATGTATGTCGAGGCACATACTCACTATGATTGTAGAACAAAAGATGTTTAAAATAACGTAACATCACGCCTGTTAACCCCGAAGAGGTTTAAAATATTAAATTTTCAAGTATTATATTTCGCATTGTTATTGAAATATTTTAGTATTGAAGAGAAGTAGGTAATACTGAGAATGGTCAATAACAGGCAATTATACATAACGATTGGCAGCTACTGCAAGTGGCAGGAAACACCGCTGCCAATTCTTTTTACGAATTATATTTTTTTTTAGCGACTGAAAAGAAAAGCGTAACATCACGCCTGTAATTGCCGAAGAGGTAGGTAGAGGAGTGTAGCACACTCACATTTCAACCGTTACGTTTACGTCCCACTATGGAATAGGTTGTGAGCCTATTGCCATACACCAGGCACAAGGTCACCGGACACAGACTCCGAGCTACTAGAAAATCTAAATTAGAAAAATTCTATAGTGCCGTACCAGGGAATAGAACCCAGGACCTCCTGATTACAATGCATATGTTTTTAGATGTACTAGCCGAGGCAGACCAAGAATCCACCTTTATTGGCTAAACTGTTCAGATAACGACTGATGGAAGAGTCGGAAGTATTTGGAACCGGCGTACGTGTTTGAAGAGAGTGATGAATGTAAATGAGCACCTGTGGACTTTAGAGATCTTTTATATTTGGCTTTTGATTTTTGTCTACCCCGTAAAAGACCTGGCATGATGATAAAATAATAGTACAATATTTATACAGACATAAATGGTAGACGCTCAGACGTCTTCTCACTATTTGTGTATGATTTGAATAGAATATTATTTCCATAGTGATTAATGACGAAATTTCATTTGAATATTCACCACGTTATCTTTTCAGTTGTAATAGTTTTTAAAAACTAACTGTGAAAATAGTATCTGTATCTCGTGTTTAATTAATAAGATTATTAGTTTGAAGATATTAAGTCGATTAATAAATGCATTTTATTTTATTATATAATCACAGGTTTAAGTTATACTGTGAGTGTACAGGATGTATGTATATGCATAATAGGACAAAATAGTGTACTCAATTGATTATTTGAGTTAATTAATATGTTTCTGCCTCGAAATGAGTCGCATTTGGACCTCATTTAGGCACACTGCAGAATCCCTGCTTACAATATTTACAATTTAGAATCATCGTGTCACCCTGTTATTCTATTAATAGACAAAGACGTCTTCCAAACTATTTGGATATATATGTCATTTGGTCGTCGACGAAACGCACCTAACAGCTGCCATCACTAAAGTTATCACTCGATAAAATAATTGTAAATATTCTTATGATACTATTTATTAATTCCAAT
This sequence comes from Jemadia suekentonmiller, assembly GCA_018245575.1. Classification (NCBI taxonomy): domain Eukaryota; kingdom Metazoa; phylum Arthropoda; class Insecta; order Lepidoptera; family Hesperiidae; genus Jemadia; species Jemadia suekentonmiller. The sequence goes on along the minus strand of DWDU01000243.1, from coordinate 8,612 downwards.
ATTATTATATTGTATAATTCTCCTGAAGAAATATCCACTGCAACACACCCTTACTATCTTTATATGTACTTGCGATCGTTTTAGAGATAATTGCTGAAAGAAATGCATCTTATATCTAAATTTTTAGACTAAACTCGAACACAACCTAAATAAATCTGGGACAAGTGTTTGCTGTTTGGATGAGAAACGCCGAATATATAAAATAAATTCGTGTCAAATATATAGAGCACTTCCTGTGAAAAATATTTATTACTAGACATTTGGACTAAAGTGATTCAAGTAATTTAAGGCCTTAAGCTTGACTTGTTTTTCCAATATCTTGTATTCAGATTAATTGTCTTATAACTCTAGATTGTATCTGGTTCGGATTGAAATAGAAATTAATTAATTAGCCATGGATTAGCATTTTAATTAGAATTTAGCTTTACGGTGAATGATATAATGACGTTATGTTGTGCCAAAGTAGCGGAAGCATAAACAATTCCCCAACCTTTTCTTCCTTATGGCCATAAATATCAATCGAAATCAGAACTGCCAAAAGATAAATCGCTCTCTTATTTACCACAAAGAGACAACCATCAAACATCAGTAATAATGGCAATTTACTTTTACGAGTCTGCAACGTAAAATATGTTCAGCCCTGAAGGCGGGGTCGCGGCGTGGGTACCTATTAGGCATGAAGCCAACAGATGTGACAATGTTCCAGTCAAATATTGTCGGCGTTTTGTTCAATTTTATTCTGGTATTAACACAGCGCAGTTAAGGTCTTTGGTACTTGTTGCATTTTTTTTAATGTCTTGCATCGTACATCTCCTCATTGGGCATCTGATGCTGAAATAAGATTAAAGGGAATCTGTATTAAAGAGGACTACATATGATATTTTTACCTAAACAGAATAAACACTTTTGTTTATAACACAAATACATATGTTTCTCCTTAGTCGACCTATCCCCTGACCTCATATTCAGCAATCAGATCCACTGATTAAAAGATAAACTGATCGGTAGATAATTATTCTTGGGACATTTATTCTTGCAAATTTTGCAAGCGAAGGAATGCGTGAGTAATCAGCCATTTTGTTGTTCATTGGTAATTGTATAATCCTGCAAAATTTATTGAATTGAACGATTTGAGAGGTACTCGTAATTTTGTTTAAAAATTAGGATTGTTTTGCTTTCATCAAAATTTTCTATTGCATGATACATATTGTTATCTTAGTGTCAAAGCTGTATTTTGAAAACTGTACCAAGCCGTACATAGCGATGCAGTAGAAAATACAATAATTAAAGCGAGCAACACATTCCATTTATTTTTAAAACGTATAGTTATATCAGTCAATAGCTATGCAAAACGAAGCTGTAAAAATATAGTACCTATGTTCAACTCTCGTTGCTTACAGAATTTCAAAATAATGCTAAATGTTTTCGAATTTTTTTGTTAATTTAATATTGTTTCCTTTTTTTCCTATTGTGTGATTATTTATGTAGGTTAGACGAAATAAACGATTATTCTATTCTATTCTATTCTAATTCCCAGTCGTATTTTAAATATGAATGACTGTTTCAATTTAATACCGAACGTATTTGAAACGCATTTGAAACACGAATTATAGTTGCATAAACTAACATTTCGCTCACAAAGTTAGCAAATGCGAACAAGGATATGTGATTTTCGAAAAAATATTAAACATGCGAATTATTAACAGCGGTATACAAGTAACGAAATCGAAACGCGATAGATCTGGATTCAAATGTGTTATATATTATGTGAGAGTATAAGAGAAGTGTGAGGTGCAGTGATGAGTGGTAGACACCAGCTCCGCGTGCCCGAGGTGCGCGTGAGTGGCGCGCAGGACGAGGCGGACGACCCGCCGGCTGCGCTGCCTCCCTTCGCGCTCACCCTCGCCTCAATACCACGGCGCCGACACTCGTGGATTTGTGGGTAAGTCTCGATTAACCCCTTTAATCATTAAAAAACTTTTTTAGTCAAATATTATAATGTACATCAGTTTTTTTGTATTACGAGTTTGAAGTATTGACAATATCGTGTTTAGTCGAAAACGTAAATATGTCCTAAGATGTCTGTGCCTTGGAAAAGCCTATACACTCTTACTTAAGAGTTTTAACTTATGAGTCCGGAGTATGAGTGTATGAATGCTTTTAGTTATTTATAGCTTCGAGCTCATATAGAAATTATGGAGTTAATATACACATATATAAATGTTAAAATATACATATTTTATCAGTTAATCACACATTATTATAAATAAACACTAACATAAGCTTGTGACATAAATTTTCAAATCTCAATAGTCTTTATTCAAGACGGTACACTTGAAACTGTTAATAATCTACTGTGCTATTAGTACAGTGGGTAGTTTGTCCGCACATTGCACTAAATCGCGCTAACGACGTCGCCTCGAGAGCACTCCTCACAAAGCCGGGCCGCCGTTATCAACATCCAACCGCAGTTACTTCCATCTCAAACAACACCGCTTGTAGTAACGGCTGAATACCTCACATTAAAGGTCGTCACACACGGAGTTATGTGTTTATATTAATATATTGTTAAAACGTGACATCGTAACGTCCGGCCTGCAATCCCCGGAGGGTTAGGCAGAGGAGTGTAGTACACTCACATGTCTCAGCAGTTAGTTTACGTCCCACAATGAATAGGTGGTGACTCTATTGTCATACACTGGAAACAAGAATATATTTTACTACAATGTTATATTATGACAAACTGTGACGGACGTCGTCCATGATGTATTTGCGGTAATTATCTGCGCTATAATATGTATTGCGCGTCTATGGAAATACGTCGTGCTATATCTGTTCGCATATTTTGACAACATGGGAAATATACTCGTGAATATTTCGTGTACATTATAGCTACATGAGTGATCAGTCGTACGGTCCTATAGAAAATTCGTTTTCATCATTATCATCATCCCATTGCAGTTCACTGCTGGACATAATCCCTCAAGATTATGCCCACAATACATTTTAATACATCGTAATATACGATGCTAGACTTATATTATATATAGCTCCGTCTGTAACGACCTTAAGACCTGAGAAAAAGGAAAAGCGGCATATAAATATGTACCTTTCATATTACGTAATCCGTGTATACTTTTTGAGGCGGCTTTCGCCAACCACTGCTGGAGATATTTAGACAAGAAATAAAATAGCTTTTGCGGGTGATAAAATTCGCGTTCTGAATAGAAATGTAGGGATTGTAGGGCTCACATAGAACTATGTATTTGTGTTTAGGTACGTCGGCCGGTCGATGCCACCGGCGTACGAACAGCGCGCGTTCAAGGCGACATGTTTAAACATGGCCGGAACTATCTTGAAAGGTTTTCGTTTCATTTGGAGTTGGTGCTTGTTCCAAGCGAATTATTCGAATTTGTCGTTACCATGAATCAAAATTTAATGCTGTTTGATTATGTAATATCATAATGCGCATTATATAAACGATATAAATGTACGTTTAATGTCGAAAAATCGTAAATATTTACATAGTAATATATTTAACAGACGTTATAAGAAAGGTGTGATGAGATGAATAAAAAACATTTTAATCGTGATATTCGCTTCCACTCTTACGTAATTTTGTTTCATGACTGTTGTAATCTGTAGATACAATTTCCGTCTGAATGTATTATTATGTATAGGTATCTTTTATTGTAAAATTTAACAAAGTTACTAGTTACTGGTTGGGATACCATAGAAATACATGTAGTTTTAAAAACATAAAACGAAATAAATATAGTTTTGTTATTATATCATTATTCAAGACGAAATTTGTCATGTCCTTTAAATCTCACTTGTTTTCAATTCACAGTGCAATAAATGTGAACAGTGCCGATATGGATACAATAAAAAAAGACACACGACATGATGTATTTAGCAATAATGTATGAAAATGTAAAACATGATGTACGGACGGCAGTGTCAGTCAAGTCTCAACAGTCGCACTTGTAATGGTACGGCCGTTTGAAAGGCGAATGGCTGTCTGAGAGACAATTAATATCAGTTAATATTCATGAGACGAACACTGGCCCGCGCTGAACATTAGCACAACAATGCGAGAATGCAAACGTACTAGCTAACCTCGCCTATTGTTACGAGCGCTGTCTTCGAACCTTTTCGCTGTCCATTACGCTAATCGACGTTTTCCCTGATAGGAACTCCACTCCGTCGCCGCCAGATTCGCTGCCACAATGCCACGCGTTCTGACGATTTCTCATAATGCTTCACTGTGGGTACATATTATATAGATCTGTGAAATATACCAATTGGCGTGGAATGTTCACTGAATAGGATAATGGAATTTATTTATGCGTAACCTGTGTTAGGCATGAATATTAAAGAAACTACGTACAATACCATGTTATGTTATGTTGTGGTTGAATTTATTTCGTAGTGTAACTGCGTACTAATGCTATTGTTTAAACAACGTAACATCACGCATATATTTTCTCGAAGTTGTAGGCAGAGGAGCGTTGTTAACTCCTACACCCATGTCCGTTATGATACACGTCCCGTGTCCCACTATGGAATAGAGGGAGAGTCTATTGCCATACACGGAGAAAATAACATATTATCTATGATTTAACTACAAAACCCACGGAAATAATACATATTTATAACTGTAATACAGGCCTATTGTCTTCATACTGCAGAACAATACAAATATACGTATTTTATTATGTTAATTTGTGAGTATTAACATAAATTTGGAGTCAGACAATATCGCACCGACAAACACATTAAAGGATACGAGCGACCTCATTCAGTAGGCGCGAGCCCGGGAACACTACGTTACATCTAAAATGCTTATTGCGTGCTACCTACTTCTTAGTAAGTGACAGTATAGTTAAAGCGAGTTGTGTAAAGGTCGTCACAGACGATGTATTCAAATTCAAATGCCATTTATTTAAAATTGGTTCCTTATAACACTTTTTGTGCGTCAAAATGAAACTACCACCACTTCTGAAAATGCCTCGCTATGGAGAAGAAGCGACGAAAGAAACTCCATAGGTGTGCTTATACCGCAAATCACTGCACATGGTAGCTATGCTATAAATATTTTCGTATCATCACGCCTGTAATCTCCAAAGAGGTAGACAGAGGAACATTCCTACGTTTCTGCAGTTACGTTTACGTCCCACTATGGACTAGGTGGTGAGCCTATTGCCAAGCATCTGGCGCATGTCCAGATTCCGAGCCACTACTAGAAAATCTAAATTAGAAAATTTTAGTAGTGCCCGACTCGGGAATCGAACTCAGGACCTCCCGATCCGCAGGTGAACTTGCAACCAACACGACCAACGAGGCAGTCAGAGGCAGGCAGAGTATAAATATATTCGCAGTCATATTTTGCACAGTGACAGTGACCCTGGGTTTCGGTCCCTTTAGGGGGACCCAGAGAACGCCGAGTGTCAAATGTTAGCTTACTTCCTCACCAATCGGATGTGCTTCATCTACTCTCATCACTCTTCATATATTCGCGCCGGTTTCGGAGTGATTAATTTTGCAATCAGCTCTTAGTTGCAAACGATCATTATTTAAATCTGTAACTGATTGCGACTGTATTTTATATAAAGTACATTTAAGCACAGAATCCGGTGAAGGTTCTCGAGCGAGCCATGATAGATTGGTTTGCGATCTCGTAAATCGACGAGAACAATTTAAGTTGACAAACGATGGGAAATAGAGCAATCTGTTGATACGGAAATAACAGTTTGGTTCCGATGACTTTATTTCGTCTTTCAGTTGTACCTGTATACGAGTATTGTGAGATATGCGATATGTGGTCGAGGTTTTGGACCATTTCGCTTGTCATGACAATCATATACTTGAACCCATTTATTGGTCTACTGTCGGATACTGCCGTAGACTGCCACGCTGGCCAATTGCGAGTTTATTTCTACTCAGACATTTCACTAGTTCCATTTTTATTGTTCCACTGATGGATATTTGAATCCTTCCACAATTGCAACGGTATAAGTGATTTATAGACTTAAAAAAACACAATGCATCATTTTCCACGGCTGTCACTATAATTTTCATGTACCTGTATTGAATGAAATGTTAATCAAAATTATACATTAATACACGTAAATCAATCTGTAATTTCAGTTACAAGGATATTTGAAATTATCCAAATCGCCAGATCGGCAAGTTTGAAATTTTGCTCATAAGAACTTGTAATTCCATTTCTTAGGGTTCTACAGCGAATCAACATCATCTCTGCGCCTGTTTCTTTCACAAAATGGTCCTTACTACACGTACATACCGTACTGTCCCATTAATTTTGGAAATCTGTAAAAGATCAAAAGTTGAACTGAGCGAGCTCTGTGCTCTCTTCGCCAAAGCTTTTCTGATTTCATTTTCTGGTCCGTAGTGAATTTTAGATTTGCATATTCTCCTCGTCGGAATTTCAGAAAATCTTGATGCTCTAGATTAAAAAAATACATAGTCATTTATTCGCACATCGAAAGGTTGGTAAGTACCATGGAATCATATTGCATTATTTAATTAAGTAATTTTTTGTTAACTGCCTTATTGTACTCTTTATTTACTGCCTCCTTGGTCTTGTTGGTTGCAAGTACAACTGCCAATCGAACGGTCCTGAGTTCCAATACCGGGTAGGGCAATATCGGATTTTTCCAGCATTATGTTTTCTAGTAGTGGATCGGAGTCTGGATATGTGCCCGGTGTACGAAAATAGGCTCACCACCTATTGCATAGTGGGAAGTAAACGTAACTGGTAAAACGTGGAAGTGTACTACACTCGTCTGCCTACGTTTTCGTTGATTACCGGCGTGATGATACATATCATTTATTTACTTAAACTATTGTGAAACGTTTATTGTCGTAGCAAAAGGTATACTTGATAAATATTGTCATTTTCTACCAGTCAATTCTGGGTGACGAATGAAAGTTTGTGGTTCTGAAATCGATAAAACTAAATTTATTGTAATAATCTTGAAAAAAATTGTAAATATCAATTGATACCAATGGGCGTGACTGAAAATCGGCATCGTGGCCAAATCGGTCGCGACATATGCTGAGTCCGTTCTTTTCGAGTATTATCTTTGCAGCAAATTTTTTATTTTTATTGCTCTTTTTTGTTTTTACTTATTTTTCTCTTTCTCTAATTTTAAGTACAAATTTGTTTTTGGTTGTGATTATTTAGTTTTTTGTTATTGCTTTCATTGTTGTGATTATTTTTTCTTTTTTGTATGTGTTGTATTTCGTACGTGTTATTTTTTTAATTTTAATTAATGTCTCCACACGTTTGCTCTAGTGTGTAACAAAGGTCCACCAAGTTACCGAAAACCAAATGTAACAAGGTTTTTTCAGTTTTGGAATGAATATAGGATTTTCTCAGTTAGATGACAGTGGGCAAACCCAGTCGGATTGCATTAGGGCGGTTTAATTACGACGGCGGCTGGAACAGTAACATGGTCCTCTGATAATCCGCTCTGAAATAGAGCGGGCTCTATATTCCAAATTTCCGCCGAATTACGCCCGTGCCCACTGGTACAAATTTGTACTCCACTGCACGGCTCTAATATTTGAAATGTCACTTCTATGACATTAATTTCAATGCCTCTCGGAATTAGAAAAGTTAAGGTCGTAGTAAATATGACGATATTGATAAAGATACTTTGAATTGGGCCTATCACCAACTGATATTTACACGATAAGAATTGCCGATTGCATAGTGATCAGTATTCACTATTTCCGTGAGACTTCAGATAATAATTATGTTCATAAAAACGTAAAATCACGCCTATTATCCCCGAAGAGGTATGCAGAAGAGTGTACACTCCCACGTTTCACCAGTTACATTTATATTTTCTCACTTGTGTTCATATTTTCTCAAATTAATTTTCGATTCATGTATACCTACAATTTGATTTGTATTAACTCTCTGTAAAACTTATATAGATCACACAATCATGTACATTCTATATTGGCTGCGTGGAAGAAAATGACCTCAATCTGTTAACTGATGTCAAAGCGGACTAGCGCTGATTGCATTAGGCTAACAGTTGAGTGGTCCGCAGTATGTAGAATACTAATTTAATTTAACTTTAACTGGCACAACTGCTTTTACCACGCATCTAACAAAGTTAAAACTAATTTCCTGTGCTACATTTAGAGGGTGGTTTGTAATTTTATTGACAAGTCTATAAATTCACTTTTAAACTATCTGTTTCACAATACTTGGAGTATCAATTGGAGTATTGTTACAATGCAATTTTACTCCTGTAACGTTGATTTAACCATTCCTGGAGCTCTGAAATCTGATCAAAATCAAAACCACCCTCTTCGTTGTCCATCCCACCCCACCCCAATGTATACCAGTTAAGATCCTATTTTGTTATCAACAATTTGATATATCGATATCCTGTATATAATTTCAAATTCCAAAGTACCTTCCTTGATATCGGTGACGAAACCAAATTCTATAGGTGTATGTACTAAATATGGTCGCTTTTGATAAACAATATCAATATAACATTTATGAAGCATATGCAGGAAATCCTATAGTAAATATATGAACATTTTATCTTCCTTTTCGATCCTAA
>DWDU01000242.1:0-21050 GCA_018245575.1 Jemadia suekentonmiller | reverse complement strand
ATGATTATTCAAATGATGATAAATGGTAGTTGTAAAACTATAAATGTAATATTTTCTAGGCAGAAGACAAGCATTACTTTAATAAAATATTATATCAGTATGCAGTTATTTCGTTACTTTATACAGATTATTCTTAAATAATAATAATAATTTTTTAATTTAAAAATAATAATATATTAAATTTAAAAAAGATCATACCTCCATAGCTTCTTTGTATTTCTGAAATCAAAATTTTCCGTGTTGTATTAATGAAATAATTTTTGAATAAGCAGTCATAATAAATATAAAGTTCGTAACTAACAATATTTGTAATTAAATATCTCTTATTTAAATAATAAATATTATATGTATAATTTGATATACTATATCAAGCTAATTTGATTCAAAATAGAGAGAAAGAACAGATAATCTAAAACTTATGAAAAAAAATTCGATAAACAAACATTTTGAATACAATTCATATGTATTTTGTGAACATAGTTTACTAATATTTAAATTTTTATTTGACAGTTAAAAACCAGAAAGAGACAATACGTTATAGTCTTCCTTGTTGATGTTCTCCTCCTCGTTTCTGAACATGAGATCTTCCACCTTCTGCCGTTCGTCTTCCAGCATTTTGTTGAGCTTGTCCAACTCGGACTTAAGTTTCGCATTTTCTGTATTTGCCTGAAATATACATTTTTAATACATCTTAGAATAGAATCTTGTAAAAGTGGCAGAGATTGTCTCTGACAATAGACAATATTATATGTTCTATAAGTCCGAAAATGATAAAAAACCGTTCTACGATTTGTCGGTCAAGTCAAAATTTGAGAAAACGCTTACAGACCGGCAGAAAATTATTATAAGAGCATAAAAATATAAATTAACGGATATGCGTTTCAAATACAAATGTATAAATGAAATAACTTATTGGTTGTAAGAAACGACTGTAGACTAAAGTGTAGACAATAATCTAAATTACAACCTGGGTTGCTTCTTTTTTAATCTGTGAGAGGGCGCTCTCGGCGCGTTCTGCTTGCAGTGAGACCTTGGCCACCTCAGCCCGCTCCAACTCTCGTTCTCGCATTAGCCGCTCCAGGTGCAGTTGCTTCTCCCTCAACAATTCCTGTACACCAGCACATCATTATTTATTCTGTATTCATAGGCAACAGTTTCAATAGATTCTGTTGATACCTAAAAATACTCAGGTAACGACAAGCCTAAATCAGGTCAGAGTAATGAACTAGAAATTATGTTTTTGGGCCACGTGAAAATTATTACAAGGCCTAAGCAGTTATATTACGGTGATGTAAACATTTTATATCTCGTCGACAACTGTTTCAACTTAATACAACATGAGACTTTGTATTGCATTATTTTACTTAAAAATAAGTTGTGCCATATATCGCATATAACTCGCAGACGTTAATTAAGTACCTCACTCTGATGATATTCGATTAATTGTATATTTTTTGTTTTATTTAATTATGAAAAAATCTCATATACGTATATATCGATAGCCAAGTTATTGTCCATTGGTACGCGGAGTCAGAAAGAAGAGAAGTATTATTTGCAAGTGCCAAATTGATTTCTGCGTGTTATACCTACAACATAGGTGATAAGGTAATCAATCGACGCAACGATTACATACATATACATATTAGACATAAATAAATATTTAGACATTAGATATAAAAGGAAACATAAATCTTTTATGTAATATAAACTAGAAGAACACAATATTTTGGTAACAGAATCCCATACATTTATGTAAAGTATATATAAAAATTTTAAGTGCCATTAACTTGTAGTACTTGTTGAACTAATTTTGTATAAATAAATTGCAACACTGAAAAGATTCACACGAATATTAAATTAGGTATAAGTTATATAAAAATACAATTTTCCGTCCGACGGAAATTGAGATTTCGTACTTTACAACAATATCTGTAATTTCATAACAGATTTTAGTTTATGACCCATGTAAAATAAGTACGTATACATTTTGGAACACTGAAATAAATATTAAAATAGCTTTTTTTATATTGTAACATTTCAAATTAATTCACGTTCTTCTCTTGTTCTTCCTAGTTTCTTCTTCCTCTCTTTTAGTAGGTACGTAACCTGTGACGTTGTCCTTTTTTCTTTCTTCTTAACTTGCTTATCGTGAAAAGCCATGTTTGATTTGCTTCGAAGGTATCGCTAGTAAGTGATAAGATTGTTCACATTTGTTGTATCTGGTCATGTTTATTACTATTATGAAACGAAAAAAATTAATATTTTAATTACGGATTACCATTCCATTCTTCACTCTTCTGGCACCAAAAGAGGGATGAAGGAAGACGAAACATGTGGGGTTTGTGAGGCAAGGTACATTTGTCACTCGGCACTTTCTGCCTCACCCATAAGAGATAGAGCATGATCGTATTATAATAAAAACAATTCCCGACGCAGCGATGCATCAATCGCCACATGACAAATGACTCTCGATGCTTACGTAGTTACCTCCCGCCCACGCGGACTCCTTAGTTGTATTAAAATATTACTCACAATTTATTTTTACTACCATCTATATGCGTGTTGCACAACGTTAAGATACATCTTACATAACACTCAAAGTGATGTTGGAATTTTAAGGCTAAAAATAGAAATTTTGAGAGCAAACGCGAATGCTTATAACCGAGGCTTTACGCCAGCTCTTTTAGATGTCTGTGGCCTATTTTAGATAAAACCTATTTGTAGCAGATTAAAAAACGTGTAATTGCCGGTTCGTGAGTAGCCCCGTAGGACAATACAAACTTATTTATTCACTTGCTTTCACACCTTTACCTACCACAAAGTAAAGAGAAAACTTAATGGCTAATGATATTATTTCCTACAAATGTGAAATATACAAAAGTTAATTCAACGCTTAATAAACGAAATGAAACATAAATAATTCATTTCATATTTGTCACACAGGTCTTGTTTACTTTAGTATTTAATTAAAATTCCTTAAAAAAAAGTAAAAACAGGTAGGTACTTGGGTCTTTTGCCGTCTGTTATGTAACAGAGTGCTGGTCAGTAATTATTATTTAATGATATTCATTACTTTTCATTGTAGGTAACATTTTTCATGGTGCCACGAGATTTTAATTAAAGATAATTGAAATTAAATTAATTGAAAGATAATGGCCAGTGCTGTAGAAAATAAAAAGTCATACTTTTGACAACATAAAGACAAATGCCAGACGTTGAATTTAAGCATATAACATTTTCATGCACGTGTATTTTGGTTTTGTTTTATTAAAAAAATATTTTAGCTGAGATTACTTTGATGGAAATAATTTTGCGTAGAATAGAACGTAATTCATGTTTTAATTTCTTGAAAAAACGAAATGTGCATTGGAAATAATTGTATCATTTTTCCAATTTCTTGTACTGTTTGAATCCTTAAAAGAGTCAATGTTAACGAATTTCCAAAATATTACCAAATTCATTTCAATCGAAATTCGCGGACTCAGAAATTACTAATATTTAAATATTGTCAAGAACTATACTAAGACAAGTAGCTTAAGGGCTTAAACAAGCTTAGCTTATCTTTTTGTGAGTTACGTAACTCATGAAAATAGATGAAACCTAAGCAATAAAGCACCGGAGAGGGGTGATACAGGGGGTTGGGTCGGTTTTTGTTAAGTGCTTTAAAGTATCAAATTGAAATCCTTAGTCTGCTCACCCCTATGAAAATTAGGGGTGACATTTTTTATGTAAGTATCTTCGTTGCACCATTGACGTGTGGCAAGCATGTTATGTGTAGATAAATCACAGAGATATTATAGAGTAGGTGACCTATAAGCGGATAAGTGAATTTGTAGCGTTGATAGAAAGAGATGTGTGGAAAGAATATGCATTTGGTATAATGTATTATCGTATCTGATTGGCTTCTACAGTAACTGAGTCTCTGTCGCCTTGTTTACTTTACGTATATGAGAAAAATTGAGATATTAGGCACGCCATGTTATGTCTCTCCTATGTATTAAATATTTTTCTTGTCATTATAACTTGTATTGTATTGTCGTAATAATATAACTCATATATACACACATCACAGAATATAGAAAACTATTTTATAACAATGTCTGGTGGAATATTTCTCACTAATATGCCACAGCGACTACGTCAATAGTGTCAATGAACTTGTACATTTAAATGTTAATTTTCTCTGTAGTCTTAGGTGTCTCACAGGAGTTAACTTCACAGTTCTAATACAGTTGTGACATTGTGACAATTTTGACAATTTTGACATTGTGACAATTTTGTACCCTATTAATAATAAATAACTCTTTTAGAGAAATGATCGTACTTACTTAAAAGTATTATTTAATTTTTATAAATACCGTCAATCACTTTATTTTTTATTAGTTTGTTAATTGATTTTTCATATCTACAGCCATATCGTGCATCATACGCGACAATGCTTTTAATTCAAATAGGTATATCTATGTAATGTTGTTTGCTCTATTTACTTATCTTTTTCTCAGAAAAAGATATAGATGACGCCACATACTCGTAAATAGTTATCGTTCTGACTAGCCGATCGCGACGCAAACTAATCATAGATAAAATTAGTACAGTATGTTCGTCGATAATTTGAATCATAAACACTTACAATAATACAACATTATATATACCAAGAAGCGCGGCAGGTCTGAATGGATAGAGATATTTGGCACTCGGTGGTGTCTGCTTACCCCGTGAGGGACCTGACGTGAAGACATATATGTATGTAGAGGTAGAATTCAAGAAAAAATCTAAGGAGGGTAGAACGAAAGTTTTGTTCATATGCAGAAATATTCTTTATAATCCATCTGTATCTGTACAGATATATCAATGTTGGTAAGTGGTGGTTAATTAGCTTGTCCGAGTAGTCGTAGTAAGAGTTATCAATATAATATATCATGTAGACAGTTGAAGATAGTTGTAGTTAGTAGTATTTTTTTCTTTAACACATTCATCATTCCCCTGTTAAGTCGTGAGGGTTGTCAATATAGTTGATCGATGAACGATCGTACGTAGTTAGAACGCGAATGTATGATACCTACTGATGTATCAATATCTAGTAAAACATACAAGAAATCCTCCCCTACGGAATAACAATAAAACATGGCTTGCAAGGCGTACGCAAGGCTCCCTCTGCATTCAGTACCTACTGTACATTCGCTTGTGATTTTGCCGGGCGTCCTGTGGGCGTATTGATTTTTTTAATGCTCGTGCCGGATACTGTTCAGACTGTTCTTACGCTTTACGCAATCTTCTTAGCGGCGAAAAGAAAACAAACTAAGCGCTTTGGGAAATGTAGGCTTTTATAACGTATTAAATGTTTTTCTAAATGCGGTGACAAGATATTTTCAAATACAATTAGAGTTTCTTTAGTTATTTACGAATAACGAACGTAATTTAATTTTTATTTTAACTAACTGTATATTCCGACGTGAAGAGAAGTCTTTGTATCCATTTTCAAGATTATTGCACGGATGAAGGAGTATATGACGTGGTGTAGTTGAAAGTTTGCACAGAGAAGTGCAGAAAGCTAACATTTATGTTATATGTACCTATGTAGTATCTACAACTACTTTAAATTGAATTAAACAAGACGTTCAATATTTACGTTCCCGGTTCCCATGTACATTGGGAACGCAACTTATAAACCTGTTTGCAACAAGTAGCACACAGGAGAATTTATTACAGTAGAAAATATAATGAATTACTATGGTATTACGATCGCCATTGCTTATTATTATAACAAATCTGAAGTGTCTAAATTGACTGATTGAGATACATTGTCAAAAAAGGGATTAAAAACAATTTGTTATGTACATTGGAATATATACGTACCTATATGCAATTATTTACAACGCAATAAAATAATTTTTAAGTACCTAACACAAAGACTGGTATTATTGACGTCTGCGTAATTTTTTCGCACTCTTTGTTAGTAATTATTTTAGGTATGTAAAAACGGAACTTTGAGCTGATGAGAACGACCTCGTATTTGGCACATACGACCAGCTGTTAATGTTTGCCCATGCATGTGCCAAAATCCTTATAGCTATGTAAAGCTGACGAATCCAATAATTTTTAGCGATACAATTTTGACCTAAAGTAAAACGTATTCGTATATTTACCTATTTCTCATGACTGAATAAAATTCTAAATTTAAATTTTATAAATCCCAACCATTCGAACAACCAGGTGTTTTAACCGCATTATATGTATTTATCGCAAAAGGATTATGGCGAGACATTTATTTCCTTTTAAACATATAAATATGTATGACAAACATGTGCAATTGCTTTATTCGAATGTAAAAACGAGTATTACGTTTGAACCGAAGTATTTGTGTCCTCAATAGCTATGACGTCACAGTCTTTCCAACACGTAAACTTAAATAAATTATTCACATATGTATATGAAACTGGCAATGGTCGGGCGATATTTTAAAAGCCTTAAGACACGCGCGGGCCGTAGTTATGGTAATTTAATAGTAGGCGTAGGACATGTTGGTCTTCAACACACCTTTATTTCGTCATAACATTTGTTATTTTGCTGTGAGAAATAACGGATTCCACTGTTCAGGTTATACTGTTCATACCTTAATTTTGTTATAACAAACATTTATTAACGAAAATATTTGTTTTAAATAAATATCATGGAATATATATAGTCTTATGGCAAGTAGGCGGATAATTTGTACATCTTTTTGATCCGGATGGGAATCGAAACCACCAACATAAAGATCAATCGGCTAATGATAGGCTCCTAATGTTTATTAGTTATACATTTACATTTGTATTTTGCTCCAATTCTTATACTTCGGCGTGGACGTCGTCGTAGTCTTAGAAGTCAATAAGTTGCAACATTTGTCCAACTGCAAATTATACTTCCCGAATCAGACTTCAACAAAATACATAAGTACCTGCCTATATTTTGTTTTAAAAACACACAGTATAGCAATTAAAAAACGTATACTATGAAAATTTATAATTATAAATGAAATTATATCAACCAAACTAGGTATTAGACTATAAATCATATTATTATCAATAGTAGAATCTCGTCATTTAATCTTTCAATCGATATAATAATTGCACGTAGGTAGGTACAATACTATTTCGCCCTGTAAACAGATTATTAGCGTCCACCAGTGCGCTTGTATACTTTCAACATTGCGTACGTGATCTTGGGCAGCTATGTGTAGGAATATTGTGAATTGGAAGCAGCACGTCAGGTTTGTAGGTATGGATATATCAGCCCGTAAAAGACCTGGCGTGAGGACATTACAAAAATATGATAATTTACTTAAGTAGCTACGTTCATATACAACGCTAACGGTGAACAGATTTTAGGATAAAAAATAAATCGATTAGTTTTTAAGAACGATTCTTATACATGAATACGTTTTTTGTAAACAGTAAATTATAATTCAACTCAAATAACCTCAACAATTTAGTAAAAACTAGTTTATTTGCAAATAACAATAAAAATTGATTTATATCAGTTTTCATTGTTATCTTTATAACAACGGTTAACGGTATTCCTTTAGAGAAGATTATGGATTCTTAATTTATCTTTTATGGAGTCTTTGATAAGGTATTCAGGAATTGAATTTTAGACAAGCGTTTTTATTACTCGTGGCAACGACCGCATGTTCGAAAATGAAAAGTTTACACATGTACGGGGATTTGTAACTTAATTTAAATAAAATTGTGATCAATTAGGCTCACTCACATCCCTGAGATTGGTCTTTGGCTTAGCTTCGTAAACATACATCGTAACTCTACTAATGGCTTTTCGAAACAATTCGTTAACTTATTTCGTAAACCGCAGCGTTCATTTGATTTTTATCTCGTTCTCCATTTTGAAATATAATAGAAATGGACTAAACGGATGTAGAAACAAGGGGCAGAAGCTAGAAAGTGTGATTTGATAACAACGTAACAAATTCGGACATTTCGGCTGATGAATATAATGAAACGTAACATCACGCTTGTAATCCCCGGAAAGGTAGACAGATGAGTGTTGTTAACTCTTCCGCGTTTCATCAGTTACGTTTACGTCCCGCAATGGAGTATGGGGCGAACCTATTGCCACACGCCGGGCACGAAACTAGACTCCGAGCCACTGTTAGAAATTTAACTAGAAATTGCAACTTAGGCAAAAAGCATTCAGAATATTTTGCTGAATGTATACATACAACTTTTTCTTCACATGCTAATGTGTGCAGGTCAGGAAAAACACACGGTACAAAATAGACTAACTCAACGAATAGTAAAATTGCTTGAATGTTGGCGACTACTAAGTATATAAATTGCCGAGTGGAGCGTCAAATAAAAGCAGCTATCATAGACAAGACAAGTCTCTAATTATATTACGTCCAATGCATCTTATATTCTCCACACCCATACAATTACCTTAACCAGCTGTAATGGCTTCTGTTTCTTCCTATAATTTACTACTCTTAGTAACTAGCAATTCAATAATTCATTCTTCATAGCAGCTAATTTAAACTGCAGTTTATTATAGCTCAAAGGAGCTAAGTGTAGGCAAAGACAGAGTGACCAATATACAGACCTAGCGTCTATCTATACAGTCATCACTCTCTTCATACATGGACGGTTTTGGGGACTTCTGACTCCCGAATTAACGACTATCTGATCTATTTGTCAAGATGGGTGAGCCTCTATCGCCCTTCGGCACTTGTCAGCAGCCTATTGCAGTCAACTGCAGGACATAGAGCTCCCCTGAGGGGTTATGCCCACAATCCGCACGCTGGGCGTGCGGGTTTGGGACCGCAGAGCATACCTTGCACCGCCTACGCTGATGCTCGTAGGCGTCCAGGGCATTTGGTTAAGTCTAGGCACACCACACCATATTGCGATTCGGCACTTGTACTCCTTAACACTCGCAATGTAAATCTGTTTTTCCATTCATTCATCTGCCATTCTTTCTACGCATCCCATCTAATAGAGTATGCCTTTTCTCGTTTTAATATTCACCCTCAATAGTACTAGCTAGTCAAATTTAATTTGTCAACGTTTATTGTATAATTTTATTCAAGAATTACTTTTTTATTATAGAATACTAAGAAGGTACAGATCTTTTCCGTTACTTCATGACTTCTTAGCGGAAAACTGAAAATTACTCGAGTATTCTGTATTACATAAAAATTATTACTTAACAGGTACATACAGTCCAAACGATTAGTAGTAAAGCTATATACAGTCATTGAATTTTACAACGGACTTTGAAAAGGACCTTTCCAGAAATTTATTCTTTGCAGACCTGACGTACTTCGTTTCATTATTTGTATGTTCTATATACAATTATACATCTTTAACCTTCAACCAATACCTTATGTACAATAAGCTCTCTAAATTTACGGATTATACGGAATTAACATAATCAAAGAACGCTTTTTTTTTTTTAAAGAACGCAATTGTCCATTTGTTTTGCAAAAGTAATAATTGTTTGAAATATAATACTTATTATCTTTTTAATTCTTCAAAAATAAAAATGAAATACTTATTTGGTATTTTTTTCCAAACACAACAACAACTGACTGTAAAGTTCAAAATCAGAAGGAATTGAGACATGCTACTGCGTAGGTACCACAAAGTAATTTTAATTTACGCAGGACATAATTGTATTTTTATGTACGATAATTATAATGAATTATTTAATTAAAGAAATGAACATTACGATGATAAACGATGAAGATTTTAAATCATAATTAATTATATGTAAATACTCCTCAAAGTTCATCGTACCGTTGTTACCTTCTTATCTAAAGGACCCTGTGCACAATCCACCATGCCATCACATCACAAGCAATCTTACAGCAGTAATAGTGCAATAAAACAAAACCAGTTAGTTGTGTATAATTCATTTTATTGACACCTTACAATACGCTTACAAGTAGTAAAGGATAGTACATACAATATTTCAAGTTACAATATTTAATAAAACACACATTTATATGTTCATTAATTGAAAAAAAATCAATTATTCATATGTACTTAGTCGTGTTTAACATTAGTTTTAATAACCTAAGCCTAAGTTACTCTACGAGCAGTAAGTATATAATTAAATGTAGGTATATATTAAGTAATTTCAAAGAAGTACGATTATATTAATTATAATAATCTAACATTAAGGAATGATCGCATTGGAGTCAGTACTTACACTAATGAATATCATCAATCTTACAGGCACTGGATATTTGTTAGTAATTGGATTAATAAAATAATTTATGTAAAAAAATACATAAATAAACAAAAGTATATCAATTTTTAAACACGATAATAAATAAATTGGACGAAAATAAAAAAAATAAACAAAAATCCAACATCATAAGCATAACTGGTAAATGAAATAATAATTGGAAAGTTATGAAAAGCCGAACAATATCACAGTTTCGCCTCTGCAATTAGCTAATCGAATACTTCGTCTCATATCGAGATTGTTATCAGGTGTTGGATGTATTGCTGGAACACGATTGTGAAACGTCTCTAAACTCTTTGTACTATAGTGTGCGCGGTATAAATATGTCGTCGTCCCTACACTAAACATAAAAATAATACATGCAATACGTAGTCTCAAATAAATCTTACGACAACATTAAATCGGGAGAATGTTAAAAATTTCATCATTAATAACAAACAATCGACACAAAATCATTAAAAACGTTAAAATCATCTGATGATCGATTTACATCATTTCAAACAATTTGAACAATGCGATTAATACAACGCAATTCCCACACATTCGCATGACAATCAAGATCACGCCGCCGTGCGAGCGTGTGCCCGGCCCCAAAAACGGACATTAACAGGATGTAGCTACTCCAACGAAAACAGAGTTATAATTACACCCTGCAATGTCTTAAGGCTTCGCTTCGAGGAATGTGTAATCCGAGTCTCATAACAGGTGTTCGAATATAAAATTATATATTTCGTGTGGGTTGCGAATACGTCATCGGTGATGCAATTACAGTGTTTATTTTCTTTTCATTTATAGAAGTGAATATACATAGGTGCGAATTCATTTGCATTAATGAAGTGCAACCTTTGTGAGTGAGGTGCTGTGCGTTTTTGTATCGATAAATATCAGTTGTCGATAATACATAATTTCAATATTAACAATAATACATAATTGAATGAAACTTCTTATTTTAGTTTACACATTCGCCGAAACGCGACATAAATTTTTTGATGCGAGGCACAGGGCCGCCGTTGCTCGCGCGAAATTGATTTACCTCGCGGCAATAGTGGGATACTGTACCTGGAGGGCGTTCTTCGCCGAGACCGGGGTGGACGAGGCTCGCGGACCGCCCACGCGCTGCGGCGCCGTTAGTGACAGTGCGGGGAACACGCATGGGGGAACACAACACGAGTTAAGGCACGCACTCAATTCCCACCGCTCGGTGTACTAAATAATTCTACTGATGCTACTAGTGCTACGGCGATGCGGCCTACAATTGCGGCTGCGGTATTTGAAAACTACTAGTGCTACGGCGACGCAGCTCGCAATTGCGGCCTCGGTATTTGAAAACGACTAGTGCTACGGCGATACGGCTTGCGATGACGGCAGCGGTATTTGCCAACTACTAGTGCTACGGCGTTACGATTAGCTATTGCGGTTACGGTATGTCAACTACACTACCGTGGCAACACGGCCAGCGTTTACACCCGCGGCACATGTCAACTGTGCTCGAATTTCAAGGGTTCCAGAGTACAGCGTCTGATAGTGACTCGAA
The DNA here is from genome assembly GCA_018245575.1 of Jemadia suekentonmiller. NCBI lineage: Eukaryota > Metazoa > Arthropoda > Insecta > Lepidoptera > Hesperiidae > Jemadia > Jemadia suekentonmiller. Next base: position 9,274 of record DWDU01000242.1, on the reverse strand, counting down.
TGGCGATGACACAATTCGAACATGCATAGTGAGGATACCAAAAGCAATTTATACGGAAGATATTGCAAATAAATAATTATCATAAAAATGATCATATTGGATCACATTAAACATTCAATACAGCAAGGTGAATAATATCGAAGGGAAAAACTAGTGCGAATTGAGACAAAGTCGCATACCAATTAACGGTTGAAATTGATTCGAAAAAAACTATAAATGAATACAATATCAAATGGTCGCTTTCGAATACGAATCCGCTAATTCATCGTATCCCAAGTCGTAACGCCGCTAAAGTGATCTCAAATAATGCTCAAGGCATTTATAAAGGTGATTTACATTCAACATATATTATGTTAGACACGACTACGGCCGAAATAAAATAAATCCTATCAGCATTTTTAGTACACCGTACAGTAGTTAATTGAATAATGCAAATTATTGTTTAAAAAAACACTGTCATGCGCTGCGACTTTTTACATGACCAGTCGAGACAAAAATAATAGGCGCTCGCTCATTCAAGTAGTTATTATTACTCTCTCAATATGGTTGCTGTTTGTATGAAAAGTATTGAATGAGATTAATTGTCTCTAATGATTACAATTATATTAAAATTATTTCATTATCTTTGGCAAATGTATTGATAAGATAAGAAAAACTAAAAAACTTAAATATTATTTAATATCCACCTTTTATGTAGTTGAGATTATCATTAAGCTAATAGCAATATAATATTAAATAAATAAACATAATTGGAGAGTGAGCTTAAAAATAATATCACAGTCAAAAACTAAAATATGAATGGCAAATATGATCATAAAATTGCAAAAATAATAAATATATAGTATTGCAGAGTAATGGAAATTTCGAGATACTAATATAAACTAACAAGCTTTATAAGCTGACATGATGACTAAAGTTTGTGCGTATGAAAAATAAGACAGTGAAAAAATATTTCTACGATAATTTTAAATTGTGTAGAAACATCACGACGTTTTAACATACGCACATGTGTCTATCTACTCAAATGCATGTTAAGGAACTGCTAAGCAAAGTAAACGAATGAATGTAACGTAAAGTAAAATCGACAACTAAAATTTATTAAAATAAAAAATAAATTAACACAAGGGCCAAACCAAAGGGTGCCAGCTACAGACCGAACACAAAATTTCAAAATTGCTCATGCGACGATAAGCGAACACTACACTTACCATTACTTTTGCGTGCACCTCTGTCTTAATGTCATCATCTATTTGCGTTAAATTGTAAATATAGATAAATAGTACATTCCAGCGACAATAAGTGTGTTTATAAAATATCTTACGACTCATCGGATTGATAACATTATACAGTTATATGAAATTAATGTTTTTTTTTCACAACGTGTATAATGTGGCGCACTATGTATAATATTGAAATGCCAGTTTGTCAAGTTCAAGCTCGACAACAATATCACAGCCTTCTACGGACTCCTTACTCTCTAAATTGGACGTTTCGCAACGTCCATTTAATGTCAGTGTACAGTGCAGGAACGTTTTAATTGGACTTTCATTATATAGCCAGAAAAATATGTAGTAGATATACTAAAAGGCGTTCAAAAGGAAACCGATGGCAAGTGGCTTGAATAGGAACTGTGGAGCTTAAATGTAAACGACATACGGGTAAGTGAATTGAAAGGGCGACACGCAAGAGAAATGGTAGCTTTTTCCGAAGCCCGAGAAGTGAGTGCGCGTTGGCGGTAAATCCACAAACATGTCCGTAGCTGGGCCCCGGCTGGCCCTCGTCACGGCCCCCGGCCGGCCCCCCCAGCGCACCACCTCGCTGCCGACCGACCGCGGCCGGGACGCCGTCCCGCTGCTGCCGCTCGACACGCTGCGCCGCGACCGCTCCGACCGCGCGTCGAAACTCAACACGCTCTCCGAGCATCTCCACGACTTCGGAAGCTTCTCGTTTAATTGACGAGGAATCATTGCGTCTTTCTTCGCGTTTCGAAATATTATATCATAGTAGACCTTCGGCGGCGGCAGAGCGATGACGGCGCAGCGGTCGTACTCAACATGTTTGACGAGTAAAGTTTTGTCCAGCAGGCTGGGCGCGCTGCGGTGCGGTCGCACGGGTGGCGGGGATCGCAGCGGACGGGGCTCGGCCGAGCGCGCGCGGGGCTAGCCTACCTGAGCACCCAGCGACGTCACCCCCAGTCTCACCCCCACGCGGGACGACGCGATCGATGTGCCCAAGGACGTCAGTGACTCGCGCGAATTTGAACGGCGGAGTGGCGTCGCGCGTCCATTGCTGTGGATCGCACACGCGCCCGGCTTGCGGTTCGACGGAGAGCGGGACACCTTCGAGATCGGGGCGAACAGGCCAAAGCGAGGTGCACACTCGAAATATCTGAAAGATTTTGAGACTTCATCACTAACCGCAAAAGCAGAAAAGTGACATTCCCAGAGGTAACGATATATTCTCAGTCATTAGTATCGTAGTGTTGGATGTCGGACCAAAGACAAGAGCAGACATTATACCTCTTCCCATCTACGGAGCCATCGTTTTTCCCAAGTGGATCGTCGAGTTCTACGCCAGCCCAGACGCCGGATGCGAACTCTGTGACACCGACATAGCGCAGCGTGCCGGCCTTACTGCCCCGGCTGCTCGAAACAATGACACGGTCACCCATTCGGAGTTCACCGTTTGTAGTTGTTGAAATAGAAGCATCTAAAATGTTCAATAAAGTTCAATATTTTTGGTGTTTCATTTCTCTACCACGTTCATTCAAGATCAAAGATCGCTTCCTGTGTGATTCGAACACTTACTCATCTTACTGCTGACAATGCTGCGAACGCTACCGTTAGGGGAGAGAGTGCGCCGCGGCCTGGCGCTGCCGGAGGGCGGCCGCTCGAACACGCTGCCAGCGTCGGACACCGGCGAGGCATCGTGAGGGGCGTGGGAGACAATAGGCTCGCGGGTCAGCCGCGTCAGTCGAGAAAACACGCCCCGCTTCTCTGGGCACTGGAAATACCGCACCCCCGCCACCGAACCATCATTTTTACCTGGAAACAGTCATAGAATCTTTGTCTCTCGCACTTGAGCATTACTTACTCACGTAATGTGTTGTTTGTGGAACGACTGATTACCAATAGGTTCATCAAGAACGATGCCCGCCCATTCGCCAGGTGCGAATTGTGTCTCTCCGATGTAAGCTATCTGTCCGGGCTTCGTCCCTCCCACCCAAACACGTTCACCGATAATAAAGCTATCCGTGTCTTCCGTCAACACAACACTGTGATCTGAAAAATAGTACAATTGATTAATAGCAACACTGAATATACACATACGATGCATAACGATGTTACATGTAAGAGAAAACGACAACTGAAGAAAGTCACAATTTATAGAAGGACAAATTTACTGTCTACTGAATATGGATATCCTCGTTTCAATTTCAATTCCTATTCTCATCACATATTTCACGATGTGCGAGACTTGAATACGGCCGTATGCAAGTGCATTGGCCATCATGAGGCCATTTGCATTCCGGTTTGCATATTGTTACGTTACTGTAGAAATATATGGACTTTCGCTTCGGTAACAAAGGAACAAACTGCATTTGACTTTACCAATTCGAGGATCGACATCCGAACAGTTTAAAACTGAAAATGTAAAGTGCATTGCAACCACCTCAAAAGTCAAGCACAAAACAGCATGAACACCAACGATAGCTAAACAAACATACGACAATACGAATAGCTCTAAAGCCGATATGTGAGCCAACATACAGGATGCGTGACTTGCAAGCGATCACGATAGTGAAACACAGAAGGTTTTTGCACGAGAATTCCACGACAGTCACGACCGCGCTTCCCGATTAAATATTATTTATTGTCTTTACGAGGCCAATCAGTGGGCTGGACGTTTTATTAACACGATTGATAGCTGTATCATGAAACGACGCGTATACATTATTTATTTACCGCCTATAAAATCGGACAACATAAAAGTGTATTTCGTAAGTTGTGATCAAATGTGACATTTATAAATTACAGTATTACTTTGGCGCCTTATAAATTCTTGCGCCCGTCAATTCTCTAATGCAATTAAATCGAAAGGTACTTCGGTCTTGTTGTCGTGGAATCGCTTGGGGTTGTCTCAGGGTGCACATCATGCCTTACCTGAAGACCGCCTGAGGCCGGCCTCGCTGAGGCGGCGCGCGTGTCTCTCCCAAAGCGCCTCCATGGAGATGCCGCTCAACGCGCTGCCGACTGCCACACACACATTGACACACGCACACGGATTAGCCACTACTTGCATCGCACTAACCGCCGGACCCGCATGCGTGCTGTTTAATGATCTGAACATATGAGCTTCAGCAAGTGTACACATGTAAATCTCATGACGTCATGTTCACAACTCGTAGGACACATTATAGGGGAAACGATTATTGATTTTGTTACCGGATGTCACAATCGATAAACTCTGTTGTTGTGATTGTGATGTTCTCGAGACAACAATACTGATTGCCAATGTCAATTTTAATGGCGACGGATGCGCGTGGGCCGCGCGCTACCGTCGTCGGACGAACGAACGCTTAAAAAATTCATCGACTGATATTTACATAAATAACAATTCGTATGACAAAATATTTCAATTTTTGTTAGTTGGCGTTTGCCATATACTTTGATACAATTAATCGTTTACTTATTAGTGTTATTTGGTCGTTAAACGCATTCCTGTCCCGTGGACGACATCAACATCATGCTGGGTTTCTAATTGATTTATTGTAGCTGATTATTTCGAGTTATGTGTACTGGTTGTTGCTATATTCATCTCTAATGCACCGTCTCGATCGTCGCGTAGATAGTAGTGGCCAGTTTAGTATGCAAATGCTTTTCATCCCATCACCAAGTTCGCGGCATGCGATATTGTTACGACACAAATCTAATAAGCATCCCTTCACCAGTACGTGCGAACTGACTAAAGCTAAAAAGTTGTTTGAATCTCAAGTAACACTACTGTTGCGAGATATTATGTCACCTCTAAATCGTAATTTTACAAGTGTATGGATTTAACTTACAGATCGGTATTTACATGGCGTGCGTATTGTGGTTTGAGCTTACTTACTAGATGCCTTGCGAAACGATCGGCGTCTGTCCGGCAGGCTGTTGCTCACCTCGTCCTCTTCGGCTTCTATCAAATCTGCTCCACGTGCAGAAGCATGATACGGGGGTGAAAATGTGAAAATTGATTACTGGATACAGATATAATATATACAAATACGAAATGCAGTGCCGTGATGGTCGTGCGCAGGCGGACTCGGGCGATGCGGAAGCACATTCATGCTCGATCACAATATAAACATAACATGCGAAGTATAAGAGACGAATTTGCTTATCACTTTTTCGCTAACGTAAAAGATGAAACTTACCTGACAAATGTTTTCTTGACGAGTCGTCGCTCAGCTTTCTCAGTGTGTCCGAGGAACTGCCGTCTACGACAACAGAAATAAATACACGTAAAGCGGACACTAATACAGAAAAAGAAACAAAATAAATACATCTATGTACATGCTCACAAAAACGGGTACACATTACACGAGAATGTAAAACGAGATTGGTACAAGACTATAAACATGTAATATACGGGGTACAATGTACGATGAGAGCAAATTGAACAAGATAACATGTTTTGCGACACTAAAAGAAGCCTGTTTGAAAGATAAGATATGATAGAAGCTGAGGATGATATGATCATGATCAGACGCGCTACTGAGGTATGGAAAACATGTTAGAACGTCTTGCCGTTGTATAAGTTACTACCATCTCTTTATAAGATCATTTATGAACACAACCCATATCAACGCTGTAACAATGCGTTGCATGATTCCATCGCTTGTATCGAATGCACGCCTATTCTCTATTGTTAATGTAAGTAATCAATGTGCACAAAACATTTGAAATACTATATCAGCGATGTTAGTTATAATTATAAGAGTATGGTGAAAAATTATATCTGCAGCGAACAACAAAGAACATTGATTATTTATAAACATAACAGCGAAGTTACGAAAGCCTGAAACGTCATGTCTTAATGTGCCACGCAAGAAATTTGCAATTTTATAGATATCTAACATCATAAAGAACGTTTTCGTTCGCGATTAACTAATATGGTTAGTAAAAAAGTTCCAGTTTAGTGACACTATGTCGTAAAGTCTAGCGTTGATGAAATAAAATAAAAGCAAAAAAAAAAAACGCACTTCAAAACGGAACGGCTATGTGTGTTAAATCACAAAAAAAAATGCAAATAAGAAATAATGAGCTCAATTTTTTTTTCTAAGTTACACTTACATAAATTGGGCGGGAAAAGAAATCACAATGTTACGTTAGAGAGGCTGGCGGCTGGCGGTGGCGTGTGTCCGGCACTGATCGCCGGGGCCCGATTAATCATAGCGACAACTGCGCAGCGGCCGGCCTCGCGGCGCGCGTGGGCTCACCGATCATAACTATGATGCACAGGCTGATCGCCGGCGCTCCCCGCAGTGGCAGCGCCGCCCACCGCAATGGCACTAGTCACGCGGAAGAAAGTCGCAACCTCCAGCACACACTCTGCTCTGCCACTATCTAATAATGTCGGTATTACCTCACTTATTCCCTATTTGGTGTCATAAAATGTAAACATTTGCGCAACAATACTAAAACGACGTGTCCGAACCGAAGTACGGGCAAAAAGATAGTTATTATCAAGAACGTAACATCACGAAGAGGTAGGCAAAGAAGTGTAATACACTCCGACCCTGTAATACACCGCGATGGAATAAGTGGTGAGTCTATTGCCATTCACTGGGCACATATCCAGACTCCGAGCCACTACTAAAATATCTAAGTTAGAAAAAGAACCTAGGTCTTCCTGATGGGCAATCGCGCTTGCAACCAACGCGACCAACGAGGCATGATTACTATCGAGAAAGTTTCTATTTCCAACTAAGTTCTGTTTTCGAACCATCTATGATTGTACATATTAACCTCGCATATTCTTAGCTTGGTTTTGGAAAATCGAAAACACTTGCGCAACAACAATAGTGTGACATGTGCGAAAGGAAGTGCCGGAGTCATGGTCGCAACGGTTTTTTGTAACAATTTCCATAAAAAGAAAGGTAAATGTATTCCACACCTTGTCACAAAAATTGACGATGAACAATAGAGCGTGTTGGACGCATAGAAAAGTTATGTGTACTTTCGCGAATAATATCGACAGCGTTCTCGATCTATGTATGTCACTTGTAACTAATTTACGTATCGGAAAAAAATGTACCTACCGCCAATAACTTTTACTTTTTCATTATAAATCAGTACCGGAACAAAAGGTGATAATGTTGCAAGTAATGTAAAATGAGAACAAATATAGAACGAAAAATCAAGACTAGAGTTACGAGTATATACTTGACCAACAGCGAAAGTGTTTGACTCACTCAGACTGCAGTTTATTTTTAATTGCGGCAATAATTATCCTAACGAACATTCTAGTAATATTTTAATGTTTTAACGATGACCAATAAACCATTACCGTGCTCTCGCTACGCCATCGACTTGCAACACGAAGAAAACGCGGAAGAAAGCTATCGTTTTCGGTGTGAATTTTATTTTTTAGGTACATGGTGTCTAGCAGTAGATCTGAAAGTGTTTCAGAGAGATCTTTATGCGAAAGAAAGTTTTTAGGAACGTTCAATATTCGCTACGCTACCTGTTACAATAAAAAATTATATGAAACATTTTAGCGCAAATATCACTACTAATTGTAGTCGTTAGTAATCCGGTCATTATTGGACATAAGAATATATCACATGATGTACCTTGGGAACCTAAAATCATTAAATATCTACTTGATAAGTATCCAAATTACAATCTAAAAAAAGTTATAATAAAAATTTCAAACTAAACTATGTTATGCGGAAGTATAAGCCCAGTCACATTCACTACGCGAGTCGCACTCTAACTTGCTATGTCATTCATTTAAAGGTTTTTACAATGCAATATACATTGAGTGTGATAATACAGAATTTCATCTCGTACTTTCTCGACATTTCAACTAAATCATCATACACTGACAAGCCTGTTATGGTACTATCAGTTTTGTAACATCACTGGCTCTCGATTCTTCGTCGCATACTAATGCCAAAGGTCGAGAAGTTGTATATAAAATTACATTCAAGAACATTACTTTATAATGGTGTGAGCGTGAATCTTTTGCGTTTCACAGGTACTATTATATTGCCTAGGTAATATGCCATTCAGTATTACTTATTTCCAACAAAGTAGTACACGTCATACGCGTCACGTGGAGCATGTCAGTCCGCTTGTATACATAGACACACACACACACAGACTTAAACGCCAACTTGTTCATTATTAATATTTTACCTTTTGTAATATCATCTTCATCCATCATCAATCCTTTGATCTTTCTACTATTGGAGACGAGACTCCTCACAACTTACATTTGGTCAGCGTGGCAGACTATGGCCTTCACCGTTCATGTTCCGAGAGACTACCCGGTGTCTATTTCGTAACGTCGCCTTATTATAAACAAGAGTTCCAAGAAATATGTTATAATAAGCGGCATTTCATTATGTACTTACTTCTTATATGAAAACCCTTTCATGGAATACGACATTTACATTTTTTGACAATATGAAGATATAATTGACGCAATTCTTACAACAAGGACTAATTTGACTCGACAAGTCGCATTTTTTACTCGTTGGCCAGATAACGAGTCGCATTGTTATGCTAAAGAAGACATTTGTCATAAACGAACAACAAGAGTTGGACAAGTGAGTGAATCAGACAATACGGTACGGAATAATAAACTACGATACACATACTGATATTAACAAGGACGTGCTTTAAATTTGTTTAATGATAAAAAAAACTGATGTTGTTCCAAAACACAGACAGATAAGCGAGTTGATAATATTGTGTAAAACAGGGGATTAACAAAGGTGGTCGACAGGTAAAATAATATACGTATGATATGACATCAGCGTCGGTAATTTATATGTCGAGCGGGGGCGACGGACATATTTCAGTTCCTGATAATTCTCCTACAGGCGAATTATCTATCTATATTTGCAATACCGGTATTTATAAATGTCAGGTTTTAACAAAATCATACTTATATATTCATACTTATATAGTATGAATATATAATATATTTCTAGTAGTGGCTCGGAGTCTGGATATGTGCCCGATGCATGGCAATAGGCTCACCACCTATTCCATAGTGGGAC
>DWDU01000241.1:0-21071 GCA_018245575.1 Jemadia suekentonmiller | reverse complement strand
TCATGTCACCCGTCATATCAACGTATATATGTAAATTTATTATAAAAATTTGCTTTTTAATGACGATCTGAAGAAGATATTTTATTTAAAATGTATGCATATTTACTCAATATTATAATGTATGCATAATGTATGCAAAATGTATGCATAATGCATGAATAATGTATGCATATTTACTCAATACATAAATGGAATGCATAAGAAGCGGAAATTTTGATTATCAAATAATATTTTTTCAATGAATAGTGATTTTCAAAGATAAAACGAAGTAATTTTGACTTTTCTATGCTTTGTATTAGTCTAGGTGGGTAGTAGGCTAGTAGGTAGGTAGATTTAGTATTAGTCTAGGTCGAACATTAGTATTTTGTTTTAATAGGTTTCAGTTATAAAAATTCTTTCTTGTATCAGAAAATAATTCCATGTAATTCGTTTTAAGGTATGATGTTCTCTTCACCGTAGTCGGTGACAGCGACCTGAATTATGTCTGATTTCTAGCATGTGCTCGTAGTTGGCTAGCAAAACCAAATTTGGTTTTAAAGACCCGGTCACACTTCGAGCAGAAGAGTTGGTCAAGATCATTGTATGTGTAGTTGTAATGGAGATTCAGACGACTTTTGTGAGCTCGGCGTTTTTCGTCTAGGTGTTCAAGACGGCATGTTTAAAGCGTTCTAGAGCTTTGTGAATTTTGTTCAAAATAGTGAGGGCCTACATAATCTACCTTACGTTACCACGCAAGCTCCTTCAAAGAGTATGTTTATTTTGCGGCTAATATGATTTATTTATTATTATTATTTCGTAATGTTAGCAAGGTAATTCTCTACAAGTATCATTTTGTTCTGCTTAATTAGTGAAAATTAGAGATTCTTGGTTACTGATATACTAAAACTGCAGGCGAGTAAATTGAATATTTTATGTACATTTTTTAAAATACTTATAATTATCGCAAATACATAGCAAAAAGAAACATATGCCTCACAAACTTTGAGAATCATCATCTTTGAGAGCATCACGCAAACGAAAGTTGCTCGGTTTACTTTTTCTACTATTACTATTTTTTCCGACTTACTTCATATTTATCCTAATGGATCGGATAAGTTGGACGACGTTTCTTAAAAATCATCCGATTTATTGCTAAAAACCGTATCGCAACTCCCTCCCGCTAAGTAATGTAAGGTACGTAGCATTCTTAGATGTAAAGATTTTTCCGATTCAATCCGTAAGTTTGGTCGTATATCGACCAATTTAACGTAAAACCTATGAGAATTATGTACAGAAATAGAATCTTGCTGATAAATTAATAGTGCGACGTAATTTATGGATGACCCTTTATGGGGAGATATATTTTGTTCGTATGTATTTAAACTCTATTATGATGTCTTTATACATACAGTTGACGCAGACGACAAACTCAGTGTTCAAAGGCATTGTCTGTCAAGTCCGGGTTGTATATCATGTACGGCGTAGCTGTGTACAAAATAATACAGTAGATCTCTATTAAGATCTGTACCCAGTTGACCTTTATTAATGGAAATTGTGTAGACGATGCTAATGAAGGTATTCGTAACAATTATAACATCCACGCGGGTAGGGCGCAGCGGCGGTCAATTAAATAACTGTAAGTTCACCAGAGAATGGGGATAGGATATGATAATGATAAGTAATCAATAAATATCTACGGATACCCCATACATTGATCCCAAATTAAGCAAATTCTGTATTGTGACATGGACTGGAGAAGTATGAATTATATACATTCTTATTTATTGGGACATCAATATCTAACTTTCACAATACATTCAATTTAAATATGTACTAATGTTGTTGTTGTTAAAAATCTATACATTAACGTGTGTAAGGACACCATTCAAAATGTATGAGGTGTGGGAGTTCACTAGTCCTGCCCGTACTAGCCTCCGCGTTGTAATAGTCGTAATGCACCATATTAATAAAGAAAAGAATAACTAGTGAGTGCGGCAAACCTGTATCCTTAGCAACGGGAGCGTCAACAAAGCGGGTGACGACACTAGACTCGCGTATTACTAACGTACTTTTGTACTGGCGAAAGAGTAATTATTAATGTTATGCCGACTGGAAACTAACAGCTAACCATTAAACAGTATTCGTATACGGCAGCCGTTTTAGGTAAGATCGGTTTTGGCTCAATGTTATGTCTACTGTTTAAAACTTGAGATCGATATACACTTACTATTCGGATACAAAATGCCACTTACTATTCGGATACAAAATGCCACTTACTATTCGGATACAAAATGTCAGAATCTTGTCCATATTTCAACTTATTATCCGCGTAAGCAAAGCGCCACTTGAGTGGCTCTTCATATGGAACTTCAGACGTTTTTACTTTGATAACTTCGCCGATGGGTCAACAGCAATATTCACTTTAAATGAAGTGGCGCCAATTAGGGCGAGAGTACGTCCAACAGGGACTTCCAATGCTGCTGGATCGATAGAGGGATGGATGGTCCGCTTTAACTGAATACTCAACAAACATTTAAAATTCCCATGTTGGTCAATTTGACGTACCCCAAGAGCGCGTCTATTTCCAGTGCCAATTTATCTTTCCGCCGCAAAGGGAATGTAACCAGCTTTTACACTTGAACTAATGATTAAATCACTTTACGTTATCTGGCGAGGTTTTGCACTTAATGTATGTAGCCGTTCCGTCTGCTATCTTTGCCTTTCCTCTGTTTGCTAGCTTTTATATATATAAAGCAAATTAAGTTGTTCCTCCGCGTCATTCTCTAATCAAAAATTCATAATACATTCTCTTTGTTGAATGAATGAATATTGTCTATCCTGCTTTGATGAATACTTTTGTATTTGTCTTTTTGGAGGCGTATATTTGAGTCTATTATGACTAGCGCCGATGTAGTGGGTTACAATGTTTCGTTAATATGATGCTTAATATTTCGTTAATATAAACTGGTGTGCTGTAGAAAATATACCTACTAGTTGCGAATTTGAGTGGCTCTCTAAAGTTTGAACCATAGAGAGGCGAAAGTTCATGAGTGTGGTATGAAACGAGGAAATAAAGTTCAAGTTAACTGTCAATTACGCACTTCTTTCAAAAGAAAATTTAACTTTACAATTAGATAATAAACTTAATACTGTATTTGTTAGATAATAAACTTAATAATGTATGACAGAAATCAAACAATTTTATTACGTATTGTACAAAAATGCAATGTTTCCGAATTAACCTTTCTTTCCTTCTTTCTTTATATCTATTTTCTAATAACAATTTTATAGAACTTTAATAAAAGCTGGCCCACACTCGCGGTGCTTGTCAACGTCCACCCACTCGATAATGTAAAGCATTCTTAGAAGTAGCTCCCGCCCTAAACTTACTAAACGTGCAAGGGGGAAAGGTCTCTGTCTGGTTCAGACACGAGGGGGACTAATATACCTATCCTTAGAACTGTATATATTAATACAAACTGGTTTAGAGAGTATTATGGCATTGTTATCGGTAATAGTGATGGTTGGTAAATGTTGGGAGTTCTTGAAATCAATGTAACTTGCTGAACTAGAAGGACTTACAGAACTATTTATGACACAAAATATCAATGTTAACATCATTGTGTTTGTAAATAATATGTTCTTCCAAAGAAACTGTGCATACTAGTAACTTTAATGTATTAGATACTAAAAACAAGTCTAGCGTCTAAGTCGTTAACTTGAAGCAGGATATATTGTACAGTAAAATGTGATTGTCTTTAAAAATGTGCATGAAATAAAAATAAAATATGGCGTGAAATAACGTAGCGTCTACGTTACAGTAGCGCAAGCGAAAGATGTTACGAACAGGTGCAGACATAAAACGAGCTATGAAATTTAATTTAACTAAAACATAAATTAGTCAGTAGTGGTAATTTCCTAGTAGTGGCTCGGAGTTTGGATTTGTGCCCGGTGCATGGTAATAGGCTCACCACCTATTCCATAGTGGGACGTAAACGTAACTGGTGTATGTTCTACATTACTCTGCCTACCTCTTCGGGGATTACAGGCGTGATGTTACGTTTTTGAAATTAGTCATTACCTTGCTGTTCGATACATGTTACAATAATTACGGAAACATTCATGGAAGTACTACACTGCCACATGGCGGGAATGAGTAATGACACAGAACTGGAATCGAAAATCTGTTTTCTACGCGGAGGGTAGGTGAATAAACTGCATTAATAGGCCAGCGACGCGACAGCCTGGCGCCTACGTTCAGCGCGTGGGGCGCGCAGGTCACACATCCACTACGTCAAAAACATTTGCCCAGATAAATATTAATGTTGATTATTATATTGTTTAATTATCTTTATTGTTTTCTTCTACTTTATTTCCTATCTATATCCACAAACATAAATATCTCCGATTATAGTCAATTTTGTACATTAAAGAGGCCAAAGAAGATTCGTTGAGATACAAATCTTCGTAAGATCCGCTCTAAGCAAAAGATGTTCTTAAAGATTGTTATTCCTAGGGGATAATACCGAAAAAAAAAGTTTCGTAGAAAGGTCACAGAAAATTGTCAATTCTAACTATCCGCGAGGATAAATCCATTTTATGCATTGATTATTTTAAATGATTGGAAACATTTGAATAATACTGATTATTAGTGGCAAAACGGAATAAAGGCAGTGTCGTGTTTCGTACCGCAGTGTTATGTAACAGCCGCCCGCTCGATAGAGGCGGCAGCTACTACGGGACGACGCGCTGGCTACTAAGTTACGACGTCTGGTCGGCCCGCTTCATGTGCTCGGGGACTTAAAGGGAATCGTTCACTGGAAAATTGTTTTGTTTATTAAGTACGATTGTTGAATGCCAGCTGTGCTCCATCGCAGCACGGGCGTAGCATTGACAGTCTGATCTGGGTATAAGAAAAGCAATGGATGAACTATAAAGAAATTACAAAATGTACGTATGCATATCATATAGACGTAATGTTCAGATTATATATAGTGTTGTATTGCCAATAGTTCTAAATTATCTGTAATTAATATTGTTCGCATTTTCTTTAATAACAGACGTTACGCCTTTTCATTTACAGTGGATCGGTTGAGATGCAGTTTAAGGGAATTATTCTAGAAGGCATCAAAGTATATGAAGTAGTAATTACTTGTGCAAGATCACAGATTTGTTTGCTGCCGCAGTGTTACATAACGTCATTCAATGTACGAACACTGAGTACGCTGACTTTACACTATGTAGTGTTGATATAAACCTCGTTCATCCCCGCGCTAAGCCCTAGGCTGCTCGAACCGAGATATCTCGTATTCAAAAGCCGTACTGCACGCGTCTAAAGACTTATCTTTCCGTTCGTAACATTGCCGCCGTACGCCGCGTCTTGTTATTACATCTGTATAAAACTTAATATTTTATTTACTGACACCTCCGCTGATTCTCTACGACTGATGTATTCGTGATTGTCGATACTTGTCTCATTTTACTTCACTTCTATTACTACCTCAATATGAATAACTATCATTCTTATGTATTCAGAGAGTAATAATCTATTTCTAACGAGGTCGTCTGTTACAGCTACATTTACCCAACTATGGACGAGCTGGCCAATCAGTTGAACTACGTGCTGGGTCACTTCGGTATTAAATCGTTCATCGGCTTTGGCGTGGGCGCAGGCGCCAATATCCTCGCGCGGTTCGCACTCAATAACTCGCAAAAGGTAAGACTCTGATTATTTTTATATTAACCTCATTTTGCTTGGATCTAAATATATTTCAACGTAATAGTAGAGAGATATTTGAAAAATTTGGTGCTCGCTTTACATTTAAAATGAAATTTGTATAAAATTTGTTCGTCAAGAAGCCACCTCCAAGGCTCCAATACAAGCCATAAAAACATTAGCTCAGTAAAGCACACCAATAACGCGGGGCGTGTAACCACGTATGAAATTGTTTAAAATTTATTGCCTCTACGTTAGATGGCTACGAATTTAGGATGTCGCTCTTACATATTAAAGTTCACTTAATTTGAGATATCACCGTTTGGCAAAGTAATGACTGGGAACTTTTGAATTCGCGCGTAGTAGCTGTGCCATACGTCTTACAGGACATGCCATACGTCTACACGAGAAACGAGGTCAACTGGCCTATATTTGCGAACGTCCCTCTTTAGCGCTCCAGCGAATCTTAGCAAATACGAGTTGGAATCGGCGCTAAGAGGCGATCTAATTTTGTATGTCCTAACATACCGGCAGTACTGCACTGCGTATTTTTTAAATTTATCGACTGGTTGCATTTTCAAATATTTTTTTACTTTAAATCTCTTTGCCTATTACAGCACGTAACGTTGCCTACAGAAAAACTTTCTTTATGTCAAGCGTTGTTGACAGTTTTCTTCAACCGTTGTTGTTCAATGAATCAAGAATGGCAGGAAAATGTAACATTTATGTATGACATACAAATGGCCCTCATACATCGTTCTGTGCGACCTTATTGGTCTGACCTGAAAATTACCCATGTGCAGTAGCAGTAGGCTCTCGATCGAATTATGCTGCGGTTACGTATGCACACTGCAGATGCCTCGGACTGGCATACAAATCGAATCTGGGACACTTGTGAAAAAATCCACTCGTGCAATCGATATATGATGGAGTGTTATTACTTCATCTTTTATTACCGAATGGCCGAACGGTCGCGCATCTTTCGTGCAGTCGGATTGAAACAGATTTGTATTGATGGGTTTCTGCTTACCTCATTGTATGCGCATATCGTACTTGTGTGCGGGATCCAAATCCATCACTTATACTACTGACATTGATTAATAGTTTTGCATTTACGTTGCCGCTGAAGAGGTTTTGATAGTTATTTTTCTCATTTATTAACATGTATAACTTGCAGCTAATACTTTCAACACAGTAACACGGTAATAATTACAAAATTCAATGCGAATAAATATCGGAGCAATTGAAACGTTTCCGTATAAAGACACGTGATTATTAGAAATGTATACGTGACCACACCCCTTTAATCTCCGAAGAGGTAAACAGATGCTTGTGGTACACTCCCACGTTTCATCAGTTAAGTGTACGAGTACGTCCCAACATACTCGTATTACGTCACAAACATACATTTATGGTCAATTAAATGGCTCTGTGCATAAGAACATTAATTAGATTCAGAAAGCAGCCCAATATGTATTATAAAGGAAATACGAGTCAGAATAAAGGATTTAAGAAGATGTCTAATAGTATAGTTGTGTTTCATTTGTGAACCATAGTTAATTAAAATCGTCGTCAGCATTGGGTCATATAAATATTATTGAACGAGATGTTATTAATAAGGAAGTTGATTTGTGTAACTCTAAATAATATTGGTACACTAATGTAACCAGTAATTGTTACTGTAAGATTTGCTAGTTTTTGTAGACAGTAGTTCACTCCAGTCTCGTCTGAGAGCTCGGTCCAGTCCGAGATTGGTGATGATGATGATGTTGACGAACATGGAATATTCGGGTGGCGCACAGTGCCATATACATTGTATGTACTAAAAATGGCAGGTGGACGCTTTGGCGCTGATCAACTGTACGTCCAGCACTGCCGGCTGGATCGAGTGGGCGTACCAGAAGATGAACTCGCGCTCGCTGCGCTCTCGCGGCATGACCCAGGGCGTCCTCGACTACCTCATGTGGCATCACTTCGGCCGGGTAAATATACACCACACACTTGCAACTCACTAATAGCATCTTGTTCATCGAGTCAACCATCTTTTGTTTATTCATTTATTTATTTATTCTACTCTACTCTACTCTCCTCTACTCTACTCTACTCTTCGTACCAGTTTTATTTCCTAAAATGTATACGTTTTGTCCGATGCGCTGTTAAGCTGCACCGATTAAAACCAAATATATGTATAAATAACAATCATCTTGTTTCCACACAAGGTTTCCCTTTCCCTCTCCGCAATCGTTGTAACATTCACGCTAATACTTACAAATGCATATGTATACGTACATAAATCTCTGTGGTCTTCGTTTGCGAATATATTTTGGTAATGACCGCGAGCAAACACAGATAAATGATAATGAAATTATAATCTAAACATCGCTTGTTTTGAAAAGGATTAAATCTATTTTATTTAATTTTATAGAACAAGACTCATTTTTCAATCGCCTAGTATTTGTTTTTATATTGATCTCCAAGGGCTGAAGCGTAATCGGTGGTCGGTAGAATGTAGAGTTCCCCGGGTGCTACGGTGATGTAATATTTACCGCATGGTGTAGAGCGTTTGAACGTTTGCATCAACGCCCCAGGGACGCCGTAGCGCCGTCGTAGCACCGTAGCAGTTCATACTCTGTAATATTACCAGTACAACGAAATTATTGTACGGCTAATATTTGTTTTATTTCATTTAAAATATATATGGCATGCCAAATAGATAGATGTTCCATCGGACGGTAAGTGGTCGTAGCCGCCAGCGGAAATCTGTAAGACCAGAAGGAATTGCCACTGCATTGCTCCCTGGATAAATCCTTTCAACGCTTGGACATTTCCATGTTAGTGCGTACTTATATAAATTTGTATAATTGAAGAAAGTTGCGTTCAAAACAACTAATGTTATAATACGCGTACAAAGGACTGGTACATATTGTTCTAATGAGTACTCACGTCTTTCCATTTGTCATTATAATTTCAGTTAAAGTTTAAGTTGGTCAGCGTTAGATAACATAACGTTGCGCTGTAACCGTTATGGTGATAGAATGTACGTCTCGTTATGTGTTGGCTTTGTGCTCTGTAATCGCAACGCTGCGCTGTGCCCGTTTTAGTTCGTAGAGTGAGAAGTCCGAACGAAACGATTTCGTTCGAAACAAAAATACGGGCTATAGCCACGTACTCGTATAGAACGATATTATTACGTTCGGTACGTGGCTGTGGCCTGTATTCCTTGTTTTCTTATATTGATCTATAATTTGTGTATTTTGCTTTATCTTTTGTAAATTATTTAAATTCATCATCAATTAAGTGGTCAAACATCGTGCCAGTGAATAAATTACAATAAAAGGCCCGCGTCACAATTTTCATACAGTTGTGTTGAGTTAATAGCGGTTCCTATTAATTAGCAAACATGTTCCTTATAAAATAAATAGAAGATGTAAATAAAGTATCTTTTTTTAAAGAAATTTGCCGCTTTTTAAATTTAAAGATAGCTGAGCTGAATTACTGAGATGTTGAGCTTTAATTTACTATTTTGCATATTTTTTTTCCAAAATATATAGCGTGCAAATTTTTATTTCTGCTTTTTTATTATTTCTTTCTTTCTTTACGCTAAGCGGCGACTGTTCGTGTCATTTTGCCTTTGTAGCCATTGTGTTTTATCTTTACTTCGACTAAATGTGCTATGTTAGTCATCGCGAACAGTGTTAATTTAAAATGTGTGTGTGTCACAGTTTCAATTTGTTATTTATGGAAATAAAATTGGATGGTGGCCTTAATACTTTGTATTTAGGTCATCTATCAACACATATGTTACGAGCGAAGCCCCAGATTTGCCAGCTGCATTTATAAACATTGATTGTCAGAATTTTCGGCGCGTCGAAATGCATTTGCACGTGTGAAATACGAACAAGCGTCGTGTGACCAATAATGCGCGCGACGTCATCGAGTCCCTTGCATTTCAGTTCGTCACCTATCATTAATGCCATTACACTCATGTCACCATTGACTATTCAATGTATGTAGATATTGGTTCGTCTTCGTAATGTGATTCCTGTTCTACCAAGCTTGTCATGCCATTGAGGAGAACGTACTCTATGATTTCCGTCTTGACTGCTGTAACACATATGAGTAGCATTTTCGGTTTCAAACACTGTTCCAGCGCCTTTTAAATCAGCTACACCTGACTATTTCCTCAAGGTCGTTCGACTGCGCGGTGGAAGGGCGAACTGTGCTCATGTACTGTAGGGCGGTCCTGTACTGTACTGCAATAATTGAATTGCAGTACCCCGAGGAGCGCAACCACGACCTGGCGCACATGTACCGCACGTACTTCACCCGGAACGTGAACCCGACCAACCTGTCGATGTTCATCGACGCGTACGTGCGCCGCACCGACCTGGGCATCTCGCGCGACACCGGCACCATCAAGCCGCCCGTGCTCAACATCACCGGCGCGCTCTCCCCGCACGTGGACGACACCGTCACCTTCAACGGCCGCCTGCAGCCCACCAACTCCACATGGATGAAGGTCAGCTACGCGTTCCAAGCCACTAAATATTGTTATAAAAATATGCTTTTCATCTGTTACACTTATAACCGGCGTGACTGTATGTATGATTTTTCTTAGTACATATTACGGATTGACATAAATTGACATAACTTATTTATTTGTTAACCGATTTATTTTAAGTAAAGGTTAAATACTAAATTAAGTCCATCACAATCTAATCCTGAAAACTGCATTCAATTCGGATAAGCCGTTTCTGAGATTGGCGTGCACAAACATACAAACATACAGACAAACAGACAAAATGAAAAAATATTGTTTTGGGTTCTCTTGCGTACATAACGGCCCCCATTGTGAATTTGTAAATATATTTTCCACGTAAAGACAGCGATCAGGTACAGTTTTATTGTCAGATTGTATATGTGCCGTTACAGATCTCCGATTCGGGCATGGTGCTTGAAGAGCAACCTGGCAAGATATCAGAGGCGTTCCGTCTGTTTCTGCAGGGCGAGGGCTACGGTAAGTAACCGCTCGCTCGTCCACACTGCCCACATCTGGAAACGGACTAACACACACACATCCCACCCAGTTTTAATGTTAAACACAACTTAACGACAAATTTTTGTTATGTGCATAAAATTACTAACAGAAGGTTTTAACGTTTTTTAAGAATTTTTGTCGATTTTTTAACAATATTCATATTGAAGTGGCGTTATGTAATTTTGTTTCCTTTCTAGAAGTTTCGATTTATAACATTTCTTGTGTAAGATGATGCCAATAAATATTAATTAAAGAAATATTATGAAATTACTTCGTCGCCAGTACTATTAATTAAATTGCCTGATAATTGTGATACAGAATTCATTGTCTTAAACATAACAGATAAATTCTCGTGTTTATAAAAGTTTCTTTGAATTTTATTTAAAGAATTGGACAATTAATAGTTAATTTAAATAAATCATCAAGCGTACGTAAAAGGTTATTTACTTTACTGTTTTTAAGTGTTTGTTAATTTATTATTTTTATTTTCTATTACAATGAATACGAAATAGCTTGTAGTGTATACACATCAAATAAATGAACAGAAAATGAACTGCACTTTATCATAGCAACGCGTTGTAGTCTCAATGGCGAAAAGCTTCGCGTTGAGTTTTGACGTTCGCCAACATGGAAACAGACGCGACAGTTGCAGTCGCGGCCACCATGATAGCTTCACTTTTTATTTGCGAACAAATCGTATGCCACAAATGCATGGAGATTATATTATTTAAAAAGTCCTCAATGTTTTAAATATTGTATGTTTAGTGTAAGGTTAAATGTAGACTGTTGATACTTGTGTACGGTAGGATCGTTAGGTAGGTTAAGAGAGAGAGGTATTGTATATCACGTCTCAATCTCTCTCGAATTTTGTCAAACAATTGGCCAATCTCGCTATTTAACCTTTACAGGACAGTGTATAATGATAGTACACATAACTAGACCTTTAACCGTTACGAACACTATTACTAAAGTTAATTAAAGGTCTCTCAAGTATCAGAAAGAGCATGAAAGGTGTATACAAGAAATACGTGAATACGTGCTGATATAAACTATGCGTAGAAATGTCCGTTGACTGTTATTTTTCTGTTATGTTATTTGTGGATCTATTTAAAGTTCTATTTGTTTTTTATTACTATTAAATCATCCGAATACAGCATAGCGTTTCAATGTATCCCACGCATTTATCAAGTACAATGTACTATTGTTATAATTATTACAAGTTAAAAGATATTAGAATTATTCATTCACCAAATAATTGTTAGGGTACTATTTTAAACCGGTCATGTACATGTCGACTGTTTAGTAAAAAAAACAAAATCATGTTCATGACGACTGTTTACTAATAAAAGAAAAAATCATGTCCATGTCCACTGTTTAGTTGCAAAATAATAACATTCGGAAATGTGATAACAATTATTGTTGTCTCGACATTTGTGAGTATGATGCGTCTGAATCCCTTTTTTTTCTTTTCCTCCGTGATTATGTTTGAGGCTGGATTTGCGATTGAATTGCGCAGCATCCCAATGGTATGTATTAGTGACGAGCTGCTTCTCTGTGTTCCCTTGTCAACTGATTGCTTCGCTATAGTTAGAAGTATAGTGTTTACCCTTTCTGTGTTGCCGAAATGTTATCGTGCATACACACACACACATATACAAATTAAGATTTTTCGTAACAAACATGTTGATTTATTGACCTGTTCGACATTTCACACATCAAAAGTGACTGGCGACCACTTTAATTAAATATGTATAACTTCATGAAGCTGTTTATCATATTGACTTTTTATTTATTTTTTTACATTACGAGAAATATTTCGTCATCGGAACAAAAGTCTATAATAGTGTACAATATTATTTTATTTTTAATCGTCGTTTCTTAATCCGATTCATGACAGAAAACGTTGTGGTTCAAGTGTTCTTTGGATCGAATTGTAGTTACAGAACTTCAGTATTGCGCTCTGAATTCTGAAACAATATTGGCATTCGTTATGCGTATTTTTTTAAAAAGCGAATTTTATTTTAGGCTAAAAGCGAATATAAATTTAGGCTCAAGGCATACGACTTTTCAATCTTCTGTACCTTGATCCTTAAGACCGTAATGAGAAGTTTATGGACTAATATAGATTTACCTAGTTCATCTTACATATTTGAATTAATGGAAGAACCGAACTAATTTGAATCAGTGGTAATCTCACTTTGGACTCACGAGGAGATATCCAAACTAATCGCGATACATGCATGATCACACTGCGATTGTACCAAGCATGCAGCTCAAGCTCATAATAAAACCCTGCCATAACCTGCTTATAATTAACATAGCGTTAGATTTCGCTTAAAAGTTCATGAATAGTGCTAATAATTAATTAATAAAAATTAATAAAATCATGGTAATCTAGGTCAACGACAATTAGCATTGTCGTTGACGAACGACGAAACGAAAGTCCACAATACAAATGTTTTGTTCCCCGTTGAACATTTTTACTATTAGTTGATATTATCAGTTAATGAATGTTTCCCATATTAATGTAAAATTATTTGTACAATAAACTGTATCGAGCACGTACATTCTGTCAGTCAGTACGAAAATGATATAATTTTTATGAGGCGCGATAAAGGAACCTTAAGTCATGTGGTCCGTTGACCACTTTTGATGTGTGCGTGTACCGAATCGACCGCTCAATATTATTGTAAATATTTTGAACACACGCAAGTGCAATTAAAAGGAACAATTCTGTGAAGTTTCGTATTAGTGTTTTGTTAATGTAATTGAATGAAAAAACCAATAGCAAGTGTACATTAATTATAATATTAATGTGGTGATAGTAAATAAGCAGAGTAGAAAGCTTAAAGTTAAGTACTTAATGCTTGAAGTTTTCTTGGTTCGAGACTTTTTTATTAATGTTCTGTTGTCCTTATAAATTTAGAAGATTTTTGAACTAAACAAATGTTTATTTTTTCTTTTAACAACAATTTGATCAAGATATAAATCAAAGGTACGCAGATTTTTTTAATAAAATGTAACTGTTATAAATGCTTTGACACAGTAGTGACTGTAGAACATATGAGTGTATCACGTTTGTTCAGTGCGTGGCTCACTTAGTTTTTATATTGGGCTTGTATAGGATGGCGAACAGCTCCACTTATGATAATAATCACGACGCAACTACCTTTTTAAGGTCGCTACACAAAGCTATAGTATACACGATGCCAAGGCATACTGTAATATATCATTTCCAATGTTTCCTACAGTAACGCTTGAGTGACGGCACACGTAGCTATATTATATAATTCTTTCTTACATAGTGAAAATATGTATATGAATTTAAATAACGTGACGTAACATCACGCCTGTAATCCCCGTTCCCCAGTTACGTTTATGTCCCACAATGAAATAGTTGTGTGAGCCTATTGCTATACACCGGTCACGTATCCACACTTCGAGCCACTACTGGAAAATCTAAGTTAGAAAAAATCCAGTAGTGCCGGAACCGAGTTTGAACATCAAATGTTACAGTCGCACTTACAACCAACAAGACCAACAAGACCAACTAGGCAATGTAAGGAATAAAAATAGCAAGAGTTGTTATAACGCGGATAATAAGCGCGATAATATACATAGCATAGCTTCCGCCTGGTAGTTAACTACAATATTGTAGATTTGTAGCACAATATATTATAGCTCCGCCGATGAAGACTGTTACCTTCATCAATATTGGCGATGTAATTAAAGCCACACACACATAGGTATTTTTATATCATAAGGGACTATTCACGTTACAACGTTTACAGTGACCTCCACCTGCTAAAGTTTGAAATTGACTTTATAAGGAATATACAAATTAAAGAATCAAGAGCTGGAATAACTTCAATAGTACAGTGTTATTAAATGAACTCCGTTTTGTTAATCATCATTATCATAAAAATAATAACAGAGGTTTGCTGCTGTATGTAATGAGGTCATTCAGTCAATTCCATTTTACGAAGCATGTCAGTAACGGTGACCTCAATACATGATCTTGAAGTATGCCAGCTCGGGATAAGACGGCGACGCTTTCGTATCGCCACCAGTACCTACTAGAATGTACTAGTCTCTTCTACACACTACGCGATAAGTTCCGTGAACGTAAGTAAACGTAACATAACGTCAGGTAACGTAAATAGTTCCTTAATCGTTTCCGCATAGCTGGTTAACGGTTCCGTATGCCATTTATTATAAACATCAATAAATATCGAATACGTGTTACTTAAGAAATAATAACTAAGTCTTGGTACATACCTATATTAAAACGGGCGTAGAACAAAAGCAGCTATGGCATTGATTTCGGGCGACATGGTTCGACTAATTACATTGTAACAACGTATTTCATATTACTTGATGATTAAAGTGTAGTTATTTAAGTAGTCGCATTTAGCACTATGGTTGTATGTTTATTTTTTGTTTATGTTTTTTTTTTATTTCCATTCCACCCCGTAGCCGTGGTGGCATTGCAAAAAATTCACAGTCGCCGCCTTAGTACGGTATCGAAGTCCAGTTCCATCAACTAGCCAGTATGTCACTTAGAAGCTTAAGTAGAAACAGTAAGTCATGTTTTATTTTTTTATTAATTCTGTTGTCATAATAATAAATTACTCACCATACCATTTGAACTTCACATGTATGTATGTTATGGCTTTTAGGGTATTTGTAAAAACCATCTTTATATTGATGTGTAACAATATATAGATGATTTATATGTTGTTGAAAATTTCAGTTTCATCTTGAGAATATAAAATATCATTCTGTCATGTTTAATGAACTCATTCGATGTTCAATTTTTTTATTTTGTTATAATATGCATATTTTAAAAGTATATTACTCGTGTCTAAACAGAGGGCGTCACTGACGTACTAAAGACTTAAATAACACGTCTATAAGAGGTACTAAATAAGAGTCGTGTGACACGTATATTATAATTTCATAACATTTGTCTTATTATGTGTGATTAATTGTTTGTCATCCAAAACGTGTGCCATCAATTAATAACAATTAATAACGTGTGCCATCAATTAATAACAGTTATTCTGTTATTTCTTTCATCTAATAAACTAAGAAAACGTGTCGTGAAAAGTAGCACATGATGAATTAATGCGATTTTTCATTGTTAAAAATGTTTGATTATTTATTTTTCATTTTCAGTTTTTTCATATCGTATTTTTTCAAAACGACACGATTTCTCAACTACATCCGGACCACAAATAGACTTCACGTGTGTTTATAAACACTCATGTGCAGTTTTTTCGCTATTGGGTATTGTACCTTTCATGTTCAAATCGAAACTGTTATTGATCATCCTCAGCTTCCTCACAAGCTAATAATTGTTCTAAATGCTGTAAAGAAATGGTCTAAGATAGACGTAAGTGTAACAGCCACTATGCAGAGAGCATAATCGCATAAAACTTTAATGTAGTAATTTTAAAGTTTTGATAAATATACCTACCTTATAAATAAATTTCATAGATGGTAAATCTAGTAAATTTAATAAATGGTAAAGTACGTATCAATGTTGACATAATAATTGTTTAAAAAAAGAAAGGAAAACTATACTTATTTGTAAAAACCAACCTAATATAGTCTACGCTATAAGAACTAATCATGTGCAATGTTTAGGTTACGTTACATAACCTAACCAAACCTGTACATATTTTGTATACATATGTATGTGGTGCTCTCATAATGGTTGCAACACGTCTGTTTGGATACATTTTTGGTTCGTCTTGTAAAAGGCCATTATTCACCTAGAGCTGAGGGTAGGTTGTAAGATTGTTGTATTGAGAGCTTCTGGTTGTGTCCGCAGTGGCGCCGCTGTCGCCGACGAAGATCGTGGCGTTCCGGCGGCTGTCGGACGGCGCGCGTCGCCGCCCGTGCCGCCACTCGCCCGTCATCCGCATCACCGAGAACCCCATCTCGGAGGCCGTCGTCTGCTAAACGCGACGCACGCCGCCCCTCACCACCTCCACGACCCACCTCGCCCTTGATACAAACCTTAACTTAAAAAATCTTGCACGATTACAATTAATTCAGGTGCCCTATATATCATGTGCTGAAAGCTGATATTATGTTAGTATTGCGATCGGACACAATCCTTGAATTGCGTAAAGGAACTGTAACACTTAATTTCAAGATGTAATAACATACATTATAATTAATAATAAAGACAACAATAAATATGACAGTTAAATCCTGCGATCAAAGAACAGCCCCTAATTATTGCGCGGTGCGCTGAGCAAATAGCATTGACTACTTCAATTTGATATATATCGATTTGATATACATTGAAGATGTATTGATCCAAATATCGCATTCTAAGTTACAGGTCTGCATCTATCATGCGAGGAGGGCGCTCCACATAACAACATAGCACATGGTTTTGAAAAGAATTTCTAGAATATTTCATGTTATTATATAATACGGTTTCTGATTTTGTACACGTTAATTTCATAACAACTTTAATTTGGTATGAAATTACAACTTTAACATATACATAATGAATATTTAGATGACACGCTTTTTTAAAATCAAAATGTAGTTCTCTGAACAAGCTGCTGGTCACATAACGCTTCAATTGACTATAATACATAGGGAGTGGTTGGTTCTTGCATCGGCTTGTGTGAAGTGATAAAACGTAACAATTTTAAATGAACGAGGGTTCTTGTTAGTGTCTGTTGCACAAACATGGAATTGGCATGCGATGTGACCAATGTGGAAGTGTACATATCTCGGGAGGAGAACAAGAATCTAGGTATTTGGGTGGACGGAGTGAATAATGCGGGTTGCTCTGTAACAACTAGCAATGCAGCTGACGAGCCAGTCGTGCAACGTTGGTCATACTCCTAACGAGAAGCGAGTCGCCCAGCTGAATTATATCAGTATATAATTTTAAGAGAAAAAAAACCTTAGAATCCACGACTAATACATACATATAATGTGTATATCACTATTGAGTATTTATTGTGGCACGTTGTCGTGTATCATTGCGCCAGCAGCCGCATGTAGGTGGGACCATAGTCGCCATGCCCGAGCAAATATTGATTACTGTCGAACTCTTGTATTACTTTTAGTCAGCTACAACGAATTTTGAGGTGTTATTTATTAAATTTTTCTGATCTGTACATAATATCTAATCCATGTGATGCCGTCGGATAATTTAAATCGTATTGTTTACCTGAGATGTTTCGGTTACTATTATACAGTGTATGTTGAAGTATGTTCGGTGTGAGACCTCTCTGGATGGCAGCGATGTTAGCCCACCTTGGTGTCAATACGATTGGGAATATTTGTTCTGTATCACTAAAACCGAAATTTGAGAGGCTGCGGTACCTTAGGAACCTCGCTGGGTGCTATGTTAAGACCAATATAGGTTTTCAATTATTCAATGGAAACATTTGTAAAAATATTTTGCTGCTTTTCTTAAAACCCCGTATATCTACTATATCAGTTGAATCACGTTCTTTACGACTGAAAAAATATTATCACACAGTTTTGGAACTCGTTGGGAGTCGAATTTATTTTGTTATTTATTCATATCATGTGTTGTTTATTCATATTATTTATCAGTATTCAACTAATACTAACAATGCGGAATGGTCCTATTGATGCCTGTAATTGTTATAATTTATTAGTTATTTTACTATTGACATAAACGCTTGTGTAATACGAGGCACTGTCATTTTTGCATAAAACTAGCAAGCCGTCGTTAATCAGTGTTGCAATTTTCCAGTTATAACATAGATGTTAGCGCCACCTGCACCTTTATAATGTAATACGATTGACGTTTTTTGTCACAAATATTAATATTCATCAAATGTTATGGAGGATTCTAAATATATAATTAACGTTTGTTAGTAGTAGAAAGCCATAAGCACAGTGTAGGAGAATAATCGCAGCATTTAACCGCGTATTGTGAAGCAGTCTAGTTGCTGTAGTCGTTATTGTAATAATACTAATCGAAAGGCGTGGGCTTGCTGGAATTATGCACAGAAGGGATGAAAGTGTTTTAACAACTCTGTGCAAGTTGTCCGTGGCGCTGGTTGTCGCGTGTCGTGTCGAGATCGTTTGTTACGTAGACGGTACCTATCTATAAAAGAAATTTTTCTCGTAGCTAGAATAGCTTCGGTCTGTAGTAGATCTGAATAGTCTGTAACTGAACATCAACATCATGAAACCTTGGTTGTGTTCTGCGGCAGGCTCTCCTAAGATATGACAATATGAATTCTATAAACGTACCTACCTTCAATTAACACGGACTGTTTGTTTTAAAGGTGAAGATTACGATTATTAACTGACCGTCAATATCGAATGCAGTCGTTGGCTGGTCGCCAGCTGTTTGGTTCGTCCCAACGGTGCCGCATCACACAAACAACTTTTCCTGTATCTTATTATAAAGCTTTCGTAGTAATACAATCTTATTGTGTAAACCCTAATTTTTAGTATCGATTGAAAGAGAAAAAGCTAAATATCGTTGTTCTGTTCATATATTTTATTATGATTTGTGTGAATTAAAACACAACTAATAAAAATGATTTTATAAAACAATATTGTTTTACTAACCCTGTCAATTATCAAAATAAAAAAAAAATGTATTCCAATATCGCTAAAGGACGGGATATATTGTAAATATAATAAATTCACTATAGTAGCACACAATGACTTCAAATTCATACTTGTTAAGAAATTTTTTAATAACGCCTGTTATCCCGGAAAAGGTAGGCAGAGGAATGTACTACACTCCTACTTTTCACTAGTTATGTTTACGTCCCACTATCGACTAGGTGGTGAGCCTATTGCCGTACACTATTCACATTACCTACCAGATTCCAAGCCACGGCTAGACAATCTTAATAATTAGAAAAAAACCTTGACTGCCTCGTTGGTCATGTTGGTTGCAAGCGCGACTGCCGATCAAGAGATCCTGAGTTCGATTCCCGGGTCGGGCACTGCAGAATTTTTCTAATTTAGATTTTCTAATAGTTGCTCAGAGTCTAGATTTGTGTCCGGTGCATGGCATAGGCTCACCACCTATTCCATAGTAGGACGTAAACGTAACTGGTGAAAAGTGGGAGTGTACTACACTCCTCTGCCTACCTCTTCGATGATAATAGGCGTGTTGTTACGCTAGAAATAACCCATAGTTCCCGACGTGGGAAATAAACCCAGGACCTCCCGATCTAATTTTTTTTGTAACTTGCGTTAATATGTTTTAATTGATAGATGGAAACAGAGCTTCCAAGAAATTTCCATTCCTCTCGCTTTGAAAAATAAAATAAAACAACGTAAAAAGTGATCGACGGATATATTTCTTTTAAATTAACCATAGTATGTGTAGAAAAAGTAATGAAAATATCTTACAACTAATAACATATTAAGCTCTTAATGTAATAAAAACAAAATAATTTTCGCTTAGATCGTTCAATAAGTTCTAAGAGTAATTAAATCAAAAAGTAAAATGTAAAAGCTAAGATTAATTAAGCACCCTAAAGTACTAATATTTATGCAACCAAAGTGTTATCAGTTATACACAAGATACGAAGTAACATATCTGATTATTTATCTCAAATCGACAGTGCACATTGCTGAAAATGTCATGTGTTTTTTTAATTTATCTTCCCTCGAAAACTTGCTACAATTTTTCGCATTATTTACAATTGTAATCTATATATTCATTTATTTCATAGTTTAAGGGCTCTTTGGTGTTTAGCAGCTTTACTAGGTGCAAAGCTTCAAAGTGCCACTTTACAAACAACTACGGGCAGTACGATACTCTCAAAGTTAGCAATCCCGAGTATTAACTGGGCCACTAAAAACGGCATTGACGTGTCGAACATACATTCTTAAAAAAGTGAAAAAACAAAATTTAGATTAAACGATTATTCAATTTAAACAACTAACAATAAGTGGAATGTAAATAATCTCATTGTCACTGCTAAATATGGTGCTGTGTTTGTAACAAATATCAGTACAACAGGATACTCTTGTGGAATAACGGTGTGACAAGCGCTGGAGCCAACGCTTCACACACCTGGTCACAACTGTGGGACCGCTGGGCGATTGTCCTGCAACTGCAATGTAGCCTATGCTGAGCACTACACTCGCGTGCGTATTTCGTAGTGGCAGAGGTATTTGCCAGCGCCCTATCCATACGTAGCATGTTCTTAAAATGAAAATTGTATTGTATATGGTAAAAAGGTCATATATTATACAATTTTGTAAAATCAATATTATGAAGACATCATCGACTACATACTTAATGCAAGAAAATAAGCTTTTACCTGCAATACAATTTACAATTTACAGGTAAGC
>DWDU01000240.1:0-21082 GCA_018245575.1 Jemadia suekentonmiller | reverse complement strand
GCTTAGTACATTGTTTATATCATCATCTACATCATCCATTATTTTGTTGTTCTATTATTGGACACTGGTCTCCTCTTATAATGAGAAGGGGTAAGGGCGTTATCTACCACGCTGTCCATTGAGGGTTGGTGGGTTGACGGTTATTTATCTGTGCTTAATATTTGACAAATTGAGACAATAGTCATAGGTATCAATATACAAAGTCAAATTCCGAATTGTCAGTTACGTGTAGACTTTTCAATTAATGCAAATGTAGTAATTTACGCCTACTCAAGCTGTGTTTAATCATTATATTAAAAAAATCCAAAGCGCAACCATTTGATGTGAAGATAACTATGACCTACCATTTAGTTTATACAGAAACATTACGAAGCGAAGAGAGATTTAAGATAAATTATTGTAAGGCCAGTTCCAGCTACCACAAGGAACTCGATAACTTCCACGATTGATAGCATTGTTTACTCGGTTTGTGAGTTTATTCAGCATTGCATTTAATCTTTACAACATTCTGTATATATTTCATTTGCATTTGTATTCTTCTCACGTAAACGCGAAAGGAACTTGTGGCAGATACACTGGATTGTAGAAAAATTGGGTTCACATATTTTTCCTTCGCATATTTTGTTCCCCACTCGCTACATCGATAATGACATAAGCAAATTTAAGTCGTTTATAAAAGTCGTAACGCTTTTAAGCCGTTGTAAGCAAGTCACGGATTTTCCTTATTTTTTTTGGCTACTCATACGCAGGGACTTTGCGTAACAGCGTAAGCAGTCGTGAATAGGAGTATAGTAGGATTGTAAAACATTATTAAAGTTCTCTAAAATATTCTTAATAGGAAATATAC
The DNA here is from genome assembly GCA_018245575.1 of Jemadia suekentonmiller. Classification (NCBI taxonomy): domain Eukaryota; kingdom Metazoa; phylum Arthropoda; class Insecta; order Lepidoptera; family Hesperiidae; genus Jemadia; species Jemadia suekentonmiller. The sequence goes on along the minus strand of DWDU01000240.1, from coordinate 20,235 downwards.
CAGGTACTTAACTAATCATATTTTTTTATAAAATATTGTTCATCCCTAAATAAATATTTACAAATTGTCTTCAAATACATAACTACGTATGTACAGTACTTATCTGTATAAGAATGAAGTTAAGGATGTGTGTATAAAATGGACTGCCGCGTTGTTCAAGCGGTTGCAATCGGGACAACCCATCGAAAGCTCCTGGGTTTGAATCCCGGGTAGTGTTTCTAAATTTCCAATCGGGAAATTTCTGTGGTTCGCAGTCTGGATTTGCGTCCGGTGTATGGGAATAGGCTCATCCTCTATTCGATAGTGGGACATAAAAAAAACGTAACTGGTGTCACGTAGAAGTGTACCACACCCCTCTGACTACCTCGTCGGGTATTACAGGCGTGATGTTACATTCGTAGTAAAAATGTATTATGTGTTTACTTCAGGTGCACATAACTCGGCGCAACTCGAAATCGCCCAATGCTTGCGTGGCAAGCTACGACGACTGCTACGAGAGGCACGGCGTGTGCCTGCACGACCGCGAGCGACAGTGCCGCTGGACCAGGTGCCTCACTCTGACCACCCACTACAATAGTACCGTCCAGGGACATCCACACACGACACACACGACACACACGACACACACGACACACACGACGCGACATATGCACCTAAGTATCAAGACAGCTCGCGTTACGGTGACCGGACGGCTGTTACACTACATAGATGCTTAATATATGCTTATGTGAATATACACTTTGTTTACACCCAAACACAAGTAGAGATACATATACTTATTGTGGGCGGGAATCGAACCTCTGGCGCATCAGTCAGGTTCGTTAACCACTGCAGAACCGGCCCGGTCAATTCATCATAACAACTATCCCATGTACTACAATTAGTAACTGTCAATTCGCGAAGCCCCGACTGAAGTGGGTTACGCGGATTTGTGCGAAACATCAAACAAAATTCACTTGTGACTTTAGGAATTCGCACACACGTGTTTCGGAATTCAGGGATCAATGACGTTTGTTAAATTTGTTGTGACTTACATTTCATCTCGTTTCGCTGTTGCTCTTTAAATATTTGCTAATTGTATCTTTTTAATTGTAATATTGAACTACATAATCGCGATGATAACTAAACCGATAAAAATCTATATCGACAAATATTTCACAAAGACTGTAAAAAACTCATTTCCGGTCGATCGTTTAAGGCATTTAAGGCTACATTAAAATTATCTTTTTTGAATTAGGTTAGCTTTATAACACATTATTAGAATACATAATATTTCACTATTTACCTTCCATTACGGTACATATCCAATATTACCCGGAAACAGTTTAATATACTTAACTGAATGTTCCGGGAAAATGTTGTTAAGATGTGAAACGTGGATAAGCAGAGAAACCTTTGATCCTTTTTTGGGCGGTGAACCTTTTAAATAAACACAACTGTACAATTTACGTTTCAGAGCGCCAGCCCTCACTCGGTGCCTGCAGAAGCAACACTTCAATAGCACTATGACTTGATTCGTAAACGCCTGTTCGAACTGTAAACATTAACTGTAACTACCATTTGTATATCTCGATACGTGTCCAATCAAATTTCGTTGTTACCTTTATAATTTGTATCGATTTTTTTACTAATTTTACATAAACAAAACTCAGGGCTGGCAAGCCTGATTTACGCTAACATTTCATAAGTCATGTTTACTATTTATGTTTGGAGCGAACGCCTTGGGTAAGCTCACGAAATAAAATTATCAAACTCCATTCTATATTTGGTTGTCTTGTAAATATTACTAATGAGATTTTTACATGGGCAGCTTATATCTGATCGAAATGTACACAGATCGTAATCCGTCGTAGTTCAAGGAGTTGATATTTGCCAATGCAACATTTAAGACGAATTTACACGAGTTTTATACGTTATCATTATTGTTATTCCTCGGATTTTGTTCCTTGGATGGTCCTAAATTGTTATTTCGTCTGTCAGGCGAAAGGATTTTAACGTTATTTTGTAATAATTTATTATAAGTTATATTTATGTGTAAGTTAAAATTGTAAATTAACAAAAATAGTGATATGTTTAGTTTAAAATAAATAATTAAGAAATTACAAAGTGTGTTTTGTATTGGAAGCTTAAACGCCTATGTCTTTGTTCTCAGCAACACAACGTAATTGTATGTAAACTCTTTAAGATCACTAAGTAGTTATATAATTTCAATGACTGCCACGGATTCTCTAACTTTTTATTTAATTATTTGTAAATAGAAAATTAAGTGAATTTCCGAACATTAAGTTCAAAACTTCTTCAAGTTAAAAAACTAATGATAGAAACTCTTCTTCAAGTTAAAAAACTAATGATAGAAACTACTTTGGTTGCTGCTATTAGCTTTGTGTATGTGGGTGCACGACGAGGTGTAATACTGTAACAACCAAGACTTACCATGTCGGTGTGGTTGTGGTAGTAGGTCTGCTCGATGAGCGGGAAGTTCTCCCTGCCCAGGCGCCGTTGCAGTTGCAGGAGGTGTCCGAACACCCACGGACGATCCTTCGACACATAGAAAACCATATGAAGTTTTACATTCAAACAGAGTATGCCACTATATGAGTCTTTAAGTAAAAATGTTAATTTATTTTAAAGTAATAACAATGAAAATTTATGTAGTTCAATTTAAAAAGATATTGTAAGTATTAGTTTACGTAATTTAAAAGTTTTTTTCTTAACCCTCGAAGTCATATCAGTAGTTAGGTAGGTAAGCTTTCCAGTATGTTCAAGCTTTCTTCTCTTGTACCTAATATATCGGTGGCCACTCAACCTACATTGCTACTTGACCCGATTAGAGTTGACTTTCCACCCGCAGATATTCCCGAGGGACCCCTCGTAATTCAGTAGAATGTCAGGACAGCTGTATTCTAATCTAAGTGGGTTACTTTTTTGATATCGTATTAAGTTATTTATGAGAAAATATGTTTTCTATTTCTAAAATGAAAATGTTATTGTATCTGAGGGAAAAATTTATTTGAAGAAACAGGCGATTATGTGGTAATTATAAATACAACAATATCTTACTTTTCGTGTAATTATATATAGGTACAATGTATAGAACAATATTACTAGTGAATCGTTGTGATATGTTGCACGTTTCCGCCGACCTCCAGAAATTACTATTACTTAAATAAAGGCGTGATGTTATTTCACAGAATATAATCTCTCAAACCCTACATCGTTCCTTCAAGCATGGATGTACTTTTAGAAGGAAAAATATTAAGGGCAAAGTCAGCGAGCTGGCCGAAGCAAAATACAAGTCCGCGTAACTGCGCCTTTAAAATCTATTGTGAGTATCTATTGTGGAGTGCAAGTATTATGTGTGCGATGATTAAATCAAATCGTCATACGAGCCACATTGATGTATAGCTATTAAATGAATATTTTATCTTGTTATCACACAAGAGTACGATACAAGAACAACCATCGGCGATACTGATTAACGCGTCATGAAGCAATCAGCATTAGAATGTATTCTTCATTGTACTGAATGCCAGTTACAAGCTCATCAATGGAACAACGGGCTCACCACCTATTCCATAATGGGTCGTGAACATAACTGAGGAACGTGGGAGTGTTCTACATTCGTCTGCCTACCTCTTCGGGTATTACAGGCGTGACGTTGGTAGTGGCGGTGGTAGGTACCTGGAAGTGGTAGATGGAGTGCAGGCTGTTGAGCGCGGGCGCGCCGCCGAACTTGAGCCCCAGCAGCAGCGCGCGGTGGTCGGCGCCGGCGTCGCGCGCGTTCTGCCGCAGCAGCACGAAGTCCGGCCTGCGCACGCGCACGCTCACTTCACCACGCCTCATTTTTATAACAATTCATCTTAGATATTTCACGACCTTCCCTTTTATCGTTCCACTGTTGAAACACGGGTCTTCTGAACGAGAGGGGTAAATCCATGGTCTGCCACGCTGGCCGAGGGCGGATTGAATATTTCACACGTCATAGAGAACAATTATTTATTTCCTCACGATGTTTTCCTTCGCCGTTAAAGCGACCGATATTTAAATTTTAATTTCACGGTTACTTTAGCAATTTTTAATGTAGTAAAATATCAGCAAGTAAATACAACAATGCAAAATTATAAATACGATCTATTAGTTACAATAATTACCACGAGAATATTAAATGTGCAACGTACTGTCTATTTACCCACATTACAAATCATCACCATCACACCTACGACTGAACACTACTGTACTTAATTATGAAGATCATTAATATTATAATTACATTGTAATATATGGTACAGCGATTACTAACTATAGCTCGACCGCATCAATGTAGTCCAATCACATTGCTAACGTATACAAATTAAAAATCATTAATTCATACAAAAAGTACGTCGTACAGCAACACATAACTACATGTTGACAGGCTAAAAGCTAGCCTCCAAAAACGCCGCAAATGGAGTACTCACTTAAAACAACGGGTAACTTTAGTTCCGCTGCGGTACACCGCCATGGAGACGTTAGCGCCGTCCGAGTTTGCAGTCACCGTTAACTCCTGTGGGGAACACAGGCTTGTATCGCTTCTCTTGGCTTATAATCTTGTAAACAAAATAAAATAGACGTCGATGTGTTGATAACAATAATAATTATTATTAAGTATATCATCACATCTGATTCTTTAAAGGGTAGGTAGAGAATTGTAATAATAATATAAACAATAAACAAAAAAGAAACATAGCATGGTACACTAGTTCATATAATTCCTCTTTAACAGGTCCACACAGGAAGATCAATAGAAACTGAAATACCATACAACTTAACGTATGATAACAAAATAATTGCTATCACAGCAGAAATCCTCACACACCTCGTATACTTACTATTAGAGGATTTACTTGCTTAATTTAGAAGCTGTAAATACATTTTCAAGTTTACTGAAAGTAAAATGAATATTCATGTACTTCAACTGGGATGTTACAAGCATCTGAGCCTCACAAAATGTTAGGGTAAGCGGAACAGTTTGTTTTACCGATCTGTAAGCGCTAACTTTGAAATCTACATAATTGCTTTGATTGCTGCGCGCGCAGCTCTACACAGACACGTCCCAATGAATGTTCCATTCATTTGCTCTCTCTAATTGCCTACTAGTGTACTCTGCCAAGGCACAGTCGTGATTAGTTCGTATTTATTTAGACGTGGCTTTCATTGCCGAGCTGCCGTCAAATGTGTATTTAATCTATACATATTGATCACATCTTTTCCATTTACCTCTATCATTTAACTGAAACAACGTATTCTGTTTTAGTTAAAAACAACAGCTGCTTTCATCCATAGTACCGAATGTTGATTGTCGTAGCCCAAATAACCCACCCTAAACTCAGCCTGTTCCACGCGTATGTCCCACTCGCCGGGCAGCCGGCGGCCCCGGAAGTACTTGGACCAGTCGGTGTTCTGGTCGTCCACCACGAGCAGCGTCACGCAGCGGTCCCGGTTGTACCCGCGCCCCACCGACGCCACCGATGTCACGCTCCCTGTCGACAATCGTACAAATGTTAAGGGTTAAAGACGTTAGGAGATTTGTCATTGTGTTTAATGGGTAATAAGTGTCGTTAATATCAAGGATGCGTTACCTAGCAAATTGGCCCCTTGGTCTCGAGCGGCGCCAGTTAGAGATTGCACCCGTTGCAGCAGCGACTCCCGCGACTTGGCCGGTGAAGACGGGGCGGAGGTGCCTCGCGAGCCGCCGCGCAGGTTCAGCGAGAGGTCGCCGCTGGAGCCGGCGCTGCCCGCGCTCGCGGCGGACGGGGGCCCCGCGGCACTCCCCACGCTGCCGCCCGTCGCTGTGACGTTTATGTTATATTATAAAACAAAATCCAAGTAAACAATACAATCAAATTAGCTATTAATGTATTTAATATATCATGTCGCATTTATTTACCATAAAATAAGGGTATAAGGGTGATTTTTTTTTTAAATTTTAAATTAATGTAAAAGACAAAGCATAAATAAGTCGCCACGTACCCTGGGAGGGCGGTCGCTGACTCTGCGGCTTCGGCTGGGTGGTGGTTGCCGGCCGTCCGGTGTAGGGGTCCACCTCGCCTTCATCGCACTCGGATTGCAGGTCCCCCGAACTGAATCTACGCAACGCCTCCGCTGAGCTACGCGCCGACACCGCGCCACATCACGCCGCCCGGGACAGGGACACGCACGGGAAGGAAACCGACACACACGCTATGTAGCCACTCATGGAATACAACACGCGCTCAATTGCGTAAACCACGCCCCCTACACGATCTGGCATGCCAGCGCTATTCTCAATCTAGTTTCGATTTCCGCTTAGTAATGAGCACGTGAGCTAAGTGTGTTACGAACACTATATCACATCAATTACGAACTGGAACTGCTGATAATTGGTTCTACGGCTTCTATGGTGTCCTATTTAGATTACTTACGACTTCTAGCATTGGAAAAAGCAATCACATCGAAAGACAACATCTGCATCGAGGAATAAAGCGCCATGCACTGAAAATGGATCTCAGTAGTCGTTGCTTGCGGCGCGAGCTGACATGCGGCAAGTAATATCTGTGAACATCGCGGCGCGAACGCAAAGAATCGAGTTAATGAGTGGTCCTACACGGTATGTGAACAGCGGGAAGGGCGGACTGCGGGTATGGAAGGGTCAAGTGCGGATGAGGGTGGAAGCAGCGCAGTGAAGCAGTTTGAGCTTTATGCGATTCGTTAGAGCTAAACTTGTCTTCAAGTGCACAAATTAACTATTTTTGTCTGTAGCCCAAAATGGTACACAAAACTCGATGATAATTTAAAACATAGGTGCTACTGGATTGTAAGACAAAATTTGTAACAGTTTAAAATTAAAATATACAGTATCGTATATGTGAAAAAACAATACTTCACTTTGATTGTTACAGTGTACGAATAAAAAGACAATTACAATAAAATTAGTTATTGCAGGCAACAAAAGCCATGCATAGGCTTCAAAACACATTTGAAAAATTTATTAAAAATCTTATATTTTATACACGATGAGCCACACAACACATGAAAAATATGAAAACACTGACAAATTTACATAAATTTCTTAGTCAGCTTTCTACACTTACAAACCGTAAACGGCCACACACTTTACAGGGGGTTACGAAACTACTCGTAGCGAATTATTATGATAGTGATAATAAATTCAAGTATCACGAGTAACTTAACAAGCTCACCCTCCCTAGATATAAATATTACAATATAATTAGACATCACACTGGAACAGAGGTAACCGCATAATGTTTGTAACACGAGTCATTAATTAAAACACTATTTTACTTTTTAGTTGTAAACTTTATGTCACTTGACATTACGAGTATATGATAATATTAAAAACAGAACTTTAAAGTTTTGAAAACAAAGTATTGTCCAGCGAAACCGTACATACCTTCTTTTCAAGTAATTGACATTGGAGGTGAATGAGTTCCGGAAGCTTGAGAAAGACAGGGTTGATGTGGTCGCGGCCTGCGGGCCACAGATGCCAGGACACCCCGACCGATCTATTTTGACCGCTCCTAGCATAATTTTATTACTATTAGGATATTATTTTAACATTATTACATCAGTTTATTATATTATTAACGAAATATTTAAAACGAGTCCCATTTCAATTTAATCGCCATAATTTCTACTTCTTATATTAGCCTCATTTAGTTCCATTGAACGCAGAATATAACAATTCATACCATGGGGTAATAACTAAATTCTTCAATTTTCGCCACAAACAAAAGAATATGTAATACCGTACATCGTCGTCATTGAATATATGTAAAAGGTAAAACTTATCCTGGCAAAAGTACTTCACAATATGTTCCAAAAGCACTTACATCCCTACCGCCCTTGTTATGTCAACGTTTTAAGTGAACTACTAAAAACAGAACTGAGTTAGTCGCTTCGATAATAGCTATACTTGAGCGCGTGCCCGCTGGCTCTTTTGTTATTACGAGAAATAATCGGAAAACCATCACAGATTTATGAGGCTCTGACTTTTTGTAAATAAGAAAAAACAACGCTTTAAACAAAACACATTATTTTAGATCTCAATATTCTTGAGACACGAACGCAGTTTTAATGGATTCATAAAACTCAGGTGTACGTGACTCCGTTCTGAATAACGGATAATACCACTACCATTACTACCTCTGATTTCAGAATGTTTCTATTGTTGCATGAAATCCTATGAAAACCCAATAGGATTTCCAATTCCAATAGGAAATGTTAATTAAATTGTAATTCCCGAAGGCAGACAGAAGAGTGTAGTGTACTGCCACGCTTCACCAATTACGTTCACGTTTCGTTATGGAATAGTTGGTGAGCCTATTGTCATACACTGGGCACAGATCCAGACTCTGAGCCACTATTAGGAAATCTAAGTAAGAAAAAATCAATATAGCTCGAACCTAGCTTTGAACGCAGACCTTCACGATCGGCAATCGCACTTGCAATCAATATGACCAACGGGCAATCAATAACAAATATTACATGTTTTTGCGATATGATATAGGAAGTGATTAAGTCTAAGTAACAGTTATAACAACAGTATTCAATTGTAATTTCTACCCACTTTTTCTTTAATTATTATATTTGATAGAATTAAGAGTACAGTCAATAATTGCTTATATTTTTACTTACCTAGGGTATTCTACCCAGAAATATTGCAGCTGAGCAGTCTTAGCGGCTTGTGTAGATGCGGGCGAGAGCTTCTTGTGAAGGGAAGAGAGTGGAGATGTCTGTTAACAACGTAATCTTTATTTCATTATCTGTTTCAATTTAATAGTATTTGCAGCGAAAATAAAACACATCAACATTAAACTCTATTATTTACATCAAGTGCAGGACGTCGCATCCAACTTTATAATTAAAATGAGGGTCCAACGACAAGTAATTTTTTAATAACGCAGGTCATGTTACGTCCTGAGGTATCACACGTTCAAAATTACTTGACGTCAAACAACGGACAAAAAGTGGCCAATAAAATCTTTTATATTTCAGCTGTAGTTCTTGTGTCATTTTTTATTAAATACATTTTAGTCGCGCTGGGGGCTGATCGGCGTAAAGCCACATTATGACCCATGGATTGCCCGATGCTAGCTTAATGGTGGTCTCAATGACCTCACTGGGTGACGTAAATATCGACATGAGAGTCCACATGTGAATCACGTAAAAAGGATCAGTCGTGAATATTTTAATGAAATCACAGCTCTACTTAATTACCCGTAAATAGCACCGGAACTTAAAAAGTATCGCTTGTAAATTGAGTATTATTACAACACACCACTACTGCAATATACTATGTCGTTTAAATATGTGTAAATTTCTAAGAATATTTTTACAAAAATGTTCTACATGAATGCCGTTGGAAACTAAAATTCAAGTTGTTTTTTGAGTGCTAATGCAGCTTTTCTTGCTTAAATGAAATAAATGGGTTTAAAATAGAATGAACATTTCTCCGAAATGCACGAAATACAAAATTACTTTCTATATTGTTGTCTCTCGAGAGCGCTTTAGTAAGGTTTAAAAAACACATGCAATTGAACTAAATGACTAAAAGTATTAATTACATTGAGCCAAAATGTGAGAAATATTGACATATTCAGGTTAAATTCTAAGTACCTGCTAACTGTTAACTAATTGGACTATACTAAGTTATATAAATTTGTCTTGCTAAGTGTGAACTATATATAGCTTATAAAATATGTTTTATTAAAATGGAAGTAAAGATATGTCTATACATCCGAAAGTAATCTGTAGGTATTACTTCTCCAAAAGAATAGGCGTGAAGATACAGGAATAAATAAATCATATATTATTGAAATATAAAGTAACAAAACCTAAAATTTTCCACGGAATTCTTTATTTAAAGTCATATTCATACATAATTTTAAAGTCGAGTAAACCTACTGTTTAGCTTAAATCAAGTTCGTGGTCAACAAATATAGAGCTTGAATTATAATCAGCTGTATAATGTATTTTGTGGAAACACTAACAACTGCTAAAGTAACGTAAAACGCTAAACTTTAAATAGATTTGTTTTAACAGTATTCATCTAACCAAACTTTCAGGCCATATATTTCATATGGGTCAAGTATTTAAATGACATTTGTTAGGTGTCCCCATACAGCAATATCAAATTTCTGGATTTCTGCCAAATGTGTGACTAAGCTATGAAGTTTTTTCATCGATCTACATGCTGTGATGTTATATAATATGGTTAACGAATCTTTCACATACTCTAACATCAACTCCTGCTTGGTTAAAATCCTTTTCCAATCTATAAATGTATTTTCAGCCTTGTTGATTTGCTATACATATACAAGATTTCCATAATATTATTATTATATTGTAATAATAATAGCATCATATTACCCAATAACGAGTTAAGAGTACCGTTTTGTTGAAAATGATAGCGTTCCGAAAAAGACAATTCTCAGCCAAAATAAATGTAATTTTCCTCCCAACCTATTAAAATTCTCAAATAGGTTTTATCTACGGACTCCTAATTCTCTACAATTTTAGAAAACAACTCTCGCCTCGCCATTTCCCGCACATGGAATACTGTTTTCAGTAGGTTATAAAATATTTCTTTATTAGGTACTTAGAGCTAGTTTCAAAAGAGTCTTACTATTAACTTTTATTTCTAACCATAAGCCGGTAAACCTAAGCCTGGTCACTTTTATAACTACAAAAAAGGCGAATTGTATTATGAATTTTGCTTTCAACTTTATCCTCTTAGAGGTGGAAATTCCGTGAACCCTTCCTCAGTTTTTCCATACGGCATAAAGCGAATCCTTTATTTAAGATTCTGATTCTTGCTTCAGTAATTTGGACTCCCCGAATATAATAAGATTAGATGTACATTTTTTACATCTACGCATATACCAATATGTATGATGTATGTCCATATATTTTTCGGTATTCTATTGTTTAAAAAAAGTCATACACTTCATATTACTTTAAGCTACACGCAATTAGTAAAATGAGCCCATTCCAGACACAATCGGCTCTGGATTGGTGTCGGCGTAAAACGAGTTTTAATTAACACGTGAAGGACATTATTACAAATTACTGTATTACTGTCTTTTAATGTGTCGTACGAGAAATGAGCATGAAAATTCACATAAATATATATGGAACGGGGTGTAAGTCGTTACTTGGTCGGCGAACAGTGACAATAGTCCTGGCTCGCGGCCAATGGCGACGGTAACGAAGGATCGATTACGTGATACCTCTTAAAACCTCTTACATTTATCCAATTTCACAAATAAAACAAGTCTATAAATTATTTAAATAGAGTAACATTATTTTTTTTCAACACTTTTATCGTGCCACTGTAGAACACGGCCTTTCTCTCAGAGTGAATGGGTTATGGCAATAGTTTGCCACGTTGGTACAGAACATGCTATAAGATGAAATAAGAAGACAAAAATCTATAAAGGTCGTGCATCTTCCGTCTAATCTTGTTCTTTTTCAGTCTCTTAATTTATTTATACATTGTCCAAATTTTACCCTATTAAAAAGATATAATAAAAAATTGTAAAGAATATTACATGGGTCCCTTACCATTTTCATATTTTACGTAAGGGATTCGTATATAATTACGGTTCATAAACATGTACATGATTTCTCATTCTTCAGCACACGAGGTCACGCATGAATATGAAAGAGATGTGCTCCCGTAACTTAGTCGCAAGCGGCGACTGTCTGCTGGCTCGCGGCCAACTGTGACGTGTGCCGGGGATCGATCCCCAGAGAACAGCACTAAGCCTCTCAACAAACACCCCATAATAATCGAATTATCACCGCGATCTACCCACATTCCCATTATTGGGTATTTTGTTATTGTTAGCATATGGAGATTCACATTCATAACGATCGGAGGGATTACTTTAAATACATACCAAAACATCGTGATTACAGGTAACGCAGTTACATAGCATTTTTATTTAAAAAACTTTCTCGACATTCCGTGTCATAAAATATAATGAAGGCCTATGTCCTGCAGTGGACTACGATAGGCTGTTGATGATGATGATGATGAAAATATAATTGAAATAAATAAATGCTATGTTATGCAATCCCATGGGAACAATGTATGGCATCGGTTCTAACGTAATTCGTGGTAACAAATTTAGTTGTGTTTGAAACGATAAAAAATAATACCAGTGCTTAAACAATAATGTAAAGTTCGCGTGTAAAGGTTTAAACGATTCATCATTTCCTGGTAGTACTTACATAAATACACGTTGCCCAACATCCGAATAAATTACTGCCCTACATGTTTTATACAAAACATAGATCGATAAAAGCCGTTACACCAGCCTCTGAAATACAACTAGAGGTATATATTGGCTCAGTACCATCCTAGCCTCATTTTTCACTGCCACCGCGAACGCTCTTTCCCTTTTAGCGTGAAGCTTTAAATAACGCCCTTCTATTTCTGTTTCCATTTTTCGTGTTAGGAATATTTATTTTAAAAAGACTTACATTTTCAGAATATCTTTCTCAATATAATATTGCTGCTATATTATATTGTTATCTTAACACATAACCAATGCATAATATTTGTAATATTTAATAAAACAACAATTACGTAATATACAACATTGACAGAAAAATATATTGAAGTAGTTCTATTATTTAATAAATTATTACACCATGTGATTTGAAGACTTTGAAATTCTACTTTAGTAACGTGCTATAAACACCAAATATGTAAAAAATTATTTTTGCGTTTAGTTGATATTATGTAATATTACAATAGAATTGCAATTACAAGGTACCCTATATCGCTAGATAACAGGGCGATGCATTAACGTATTACAAAGGATTTCAGTTATCTTAACCAAGTTACGTTTACACGATATATGAAAGCTTGCTTCGACCGACGCACACAATTACTTTTTGCGATTCATCACCCGCCCTACATACCCAGTTGAACTTAACCCCGCTTCCTGGTCACGTACAATTCCCTTATGTATTTATATTTACCGTACGCTATATTCTCGATTTAATAAAACATTTAACTTACAACTAAGCCACGCAATTATTTTCTTAAGTTTAATACAGAAAAATGCGAAAATGATAGTTACTTACAGAGGGTTAATTCCGAGAACGGTAGGGATTCGCTCACGGAGCACTGGTTGCGCGTTAACGGGTAGGAAAAATGACTCAAATGGGGGTGCCTTCGGTTAAACTGATGTGCAAATCGGCGGGACGGCGCACGCCGCCGGTATTGATTTTGGGCGGCAACGTGTCCGCGTAAATCAGCGCCATCTATCCTTACTATCAGAACTACGAACTGTGTTGACCTGTTTTACTTAATAATAACTCAGATGGCGCTCCTACTGTAGTAATTCATGTTTTCAATCGTATTGCAAAGTTTGAACATAAAAGCTGAAACAGCCATTACTGTTCGGTTGAATCCCATATAACTTCGCCGGGAAGGTAGTAATTCGGTGGATAACATGTATGTATTTGGAATACACGCTATTGGTGTACAGCGATATTATATATATTTTTAGATTTTCCAGATATTTTGAACAGCTTTGTACCCACAATACATCAATATAGTAGGTACCTATAGAAACTTTATTATAAACACTCATCAATTCTTTAATCGAAGTATTATAGAAAATAGGTTTCTTATCATACTAAAAAGCCTACTGAATTAGTGTACCATACTGTACAAGTGCGATTTCACTTGTCTGAGAGAACATGTTGGAGAATACTTAAGTACGTAAGTACCTACATATATAAATTTCCTACCGACGTTTTCCTTCGCCATTCCATCGAATGATAGTCAATCTTTCAACGTAGGTAACTTCTTAATAAGGTCCTTGAATTAGGGATTTGATTTCGTACAATTCGCATCCACTGGGGTGCCACTACTACACTCAATATTACAATACATACCTACTATGTATTTTTGCATTACATAATTCAAGTTATTTCTGCATCTGCAAATAAAGAATTACGAAGAAAAGACAGAAACCTTGAATAGCGAACTCGTAAAGTGAGAATATAAATAAAAACTGAGTTTGGAAGGATCAGCCGGTGCTATACCTGCATGTTTACCTGTGTGCGTAATAGCACGTTCTTAACGGGTGAGCGGTGCGCATGTGGGCGTATGTCGTAATGCCTGCCTGACCGCCGACGCAATATTGCGTAGAAGGCTCTTGTTCATATAGGATATAGGTAGGTACAACCTACCTCACAGAATAATTTGCTTACTTCATTAATTTCAGTTCATTAAATGAGCAATGGTGATCCATAATGTAAAACATAAGGTACATATAAGCTCTTAAGCCTAACTTTGCTGTAACATTCCTGTGACTTACATAATCTGTAACATTCCTGTGACTTACATAATCTGTAACATTCCTGTGACTTACATAATCTAACCGCAACTCCACTATAGATTTGACAAAGACACGAACAATGTTTGTTACGCAATATTTTGGAAACACACATATTATCGTCTGCACCCATACGTAACTAACGTACATTTAATTTAATTGTCATCGTCGATCATAAACTTACGAGTGCAATAGCTTCTATGATTTTATATAAACAATATACAGTAAAAGACCTTATTCTCTTCCTCTGAAGTAATACCGACACAGTCAGTAAAACATCAGCTGGGTTAAGGTAACTATCAACAAGTTACAATGATCGTCAGTGTGGACGCGGGCGCTTACAGAAAGTAAAGTTTGTGTTCTGTTCGTAAGTTGGCCTGCGTTGCGTCGGTGTAGTAGTGTCGCTCCGACCCGCGCTCCGATCGGTTCGTCATGGCGCGCTGACGTCACGTGCATATACTTGATAAACAAAGTGTTAATAAAACAATTAGTGAATATAATCTAGTGAAACATGTTGACCATGTGGTGTTACATCTTTGCCGGCACACTACTGGCAACTATCCAAGCACAGGTATAATCATACCCAGTACAAACCTAATGCAATTCTTTTATTATACTGCCTACTGACCACTGTTAGCTGGAACTATAGACATACGTAGAGCCAAACGTAGATGATCTCACCACCAGACTTAAGTTTATTTCTTTTATTAGTCTATAGAATTAATTAGTGCTCACAGAGGAAGGTCTCAAAATATTTCACGTTTCATTCAAATTGAAGTGTTTTATTTCTTAATGTACAGAAGGATAGATATCGTAAAGACCAGAATGAAAATAAAATATAGTTTTTTATTCACATGAACAATAACTTTTTTATTTTTTCTTTACATATATTACAATCTATTCTATTCAGAATCCTCGGGTGGTTGAATTGATTCTTTAATATTATATTTAACCACACAACCACACACATTTTAGCCCCTCACACACCAACGTAAATAAAGTAGTTACATAGTGATTTTGTTCCTGTTTTATGTTTAAGTGAAAGTATTTAGAAGTTTACCAGAGCATATAGCGTAACTAATAAAATTCAGTTAAGGTATGTATAAACAAACTAGAATATGAGGACAAAAAACATAACATAGGCAACCAAAAAAAGACCACAAGATGTAGTGCCAAGGCCAGATTGTGAATTCAGTTCGGTTTAATGATGTAACCCCCTTAACACTTCAGCATAACTATTCAAACAGTACCATAAGCACTGATGGGGCCTGTAGAGCACGTAACTATTACATAAACTACGTGCTGGTTAACATGACATTGTATTACGCGAGTTGGTAATATCGCATCTCCGTGCGCAACCCAGTTTCTACCCGTATGTAAGAGAAACTTGTTCATGGGAGAATTTCCACTATTAGGTACAACAAAAACGTAAAGTTTACGTTTTTTGTTTTCATAAACCTTACCATGCCATGTGATAAATAAATTCATAGACAAAAATTGTTTATATCGTTAATTAACATCAAGGAAAACTTGTTACCGAATAACATGTAATACGGTGATAATGCGAACGAACAATATTTTGACAAAATCTGTTTCCTTTTAATTTTAAAGGCCAAACTCTGTGATCAATGCGTTCTTTTCTTATTGAGCATTGGGTCGGAGCGCAGATACTGATATGGGACATGACATGGCATAATGAACTTTTAAGTTCACAGGAAGATGATGAACACAAACGATGTATTGCGATTTTCCAAAACCCTCTAGCCATGTACGAGTATCCTACAATAGTGTCACTGTAACTTATTTTCAAACAGGAGAGATAATGCCAATCTTATTTAATTTTAATAGTCCTGAGCGATTGTAATATAGTGATTCATGGCAAAAAAAATCACATAAAATCATATTTAGACGAACAATTTTCAGTGAATGAGTTACCTCGCAACTTTTAAAATCGTATGTGAGAAACGACACACCAACTGGAATCGTAATATCCCCTAGTACTTGGGCTTACCACGGTTTATACTACAATCTTTAAACAATTACCTACCTTCTCAGTTTTATTTTAACTCATGTCTATTAACTACGAATGAATTTGTATTAACTATTAAATAATTAAAGCTTGACTGCCTTGTTGATCGAGTAGTTGCAAGCGCAACTGCTGATCGAGAGCTCCTGAGTTCAAATCCTGAGTCCATTACATTTTCTGGTAGAAATTTGTAGTTGTGGATCGGAGTTAGGGTTTGTGCCCGGCTTAATGCGTTAGGCTAGCCCCGTATTCCAAGATGGGACGTAATCATGACTGGTGAAACGTGGATGTGTACTACACTTCTTTCTCTCCCTCTTCAAAGATTACAGGCTTCATGTTACGAGTACATTAAATTCGTCGGTAAAAACCTGTATTGATTTTGTATCCGCGTACATTGTAGTTCCATACCACATTGATAAATACAAAAACCTGAAGAATTATCAGCGAGTTATATTACAATCTCATTACGGAAGTGATCTTAAAGTAATTTTCATATAATTACATAAATACTATAGCACTGGATCATACAAGAAAGCAAAGTATAATAACTATTCGCTCAATTAAAATTTGAAAATACAAACAAAACTTAATTACAAGCAATATAAACGAATGGTCATTTTATATTGTGTGCAAATAAAATATCTTTTTCCAAATGATATTTATAATATAACCATATACCTGTTCTTGTATTTATCGAAAAAAAATCTCACTTTATGTCGATCTTGAATTGCATTTCCTGTTTAAACAGTTTTTGTAGATATATAATAGAGCATAAATATATATAATTAGCAAATACGAATATATGCCTACATATGTAGACAGCATTAAAGCACGAACAATGAATAAGTACAGTTAAAACTCGTTACGCATAGCTAACATTCCTTGGATATAAATAAATTAAAGATGCTTGTACAGGTGCACCTCTGTATAAGTACGTACATAATTATTTAGCCTCTACCTATACATATCGTGTCCTTCATTTGTTATTGGAACGTTGAATATTTAACACTGAATGAGAAAAGACAAAATGTGAGACACGATCATATCCGACACCCGTTGACTCAGAAAGTTTGCGACAAAAACTGTTTATTCATTACCACTTGTTAGCTATAAGATAAGTCTATTTACACGGTAAAGTGAAGACATGATTTTGTTTCTTTCCATATTTTTTAACTGTTGTCTGTCTCGTAAGTTTTTCTTGTCATATTTATCCTGGAAAACAAGCAAATTCGCGTGGTTAATGTGTTTGCAGCTTTGAAGGAGGGCTCTCTTTAAATTTTGTTTAAAGTCAACTGACGGTTTCTTAAAGTAACTTGAAAAGTCATGAAACATACTCAAACAATAAGCTCCAATGCGAATTTAGATCGTACCGAGAATGTTATCACCTAATGTACCTTTTATATGTAACACTAAAATACTTTAATCTAATAAAGCTCTTAAAATGTCATAATGGTATAACGAGCGCTACCGACTGACTGAAGATTGAAAGAAATAGCTGGTATTGAGGAGGTATTGCGAAAACAAAGGTCCTGGCGATGTTTTTAATTAGAGAGAACATGTGCATTACGTATTCCACTCATCCTCGTCGGAGTTGAAGCAAGTTCATTTGGAATTCTATCTCCACTTGACAGCGAAATTTCTAGCAGATTCGCACTTAACCTTGCTAGAAAATGATTCGGTGATAAATTATTCTTCCTTAGATAGCTGACAGTTGGGCAGTTCGTATACATAGAATACTATTTATACGAACTGTCTTTTATGCCGTTACTATATAATATACAATATGTAGAGAACTACATAGAGTCATTCTTCACACACTTTTACATATTTAAATTAATATGTACTAAGTTCAAGACATTAACAAAATAATATCTTTAAAAGTACAAATCAAATGTCAATATATTAATAATATCACAACCAAGGGTTTATACGATAATTTCACAAACAATACGTTATTGTTCACGAAACTAGAAAGAATTTCCTTTGTAAACGTTACATATATGTTTTCTTCTTTAAAATGTAAAGTACATTGTACAGATTGCATAATTGAACAATATTAAACGTAATATCACGCCTGTAATCCAGAGGAATAGGCATAGGAAGGCAGGATAGGCAGAGGAATGTAGAACATTCCCACGTTTCACCAGTTACGTTTACGTCCCACTATGGAATAGATGGTGAGCCTATTGCCATGCATCGGACACATATCCAGACTCCGAGCCACTACTAGATTATTAATTATGTTACTAGTTACTCGCATGAAATAATTCATATTAGATTAGTTAGATAAATATATATTGTAACTATATTTTATAACTGCATGTAATCAAAAGAGTGGTGAGTTACGGTTTGTGCGCAGTAATACAATTTCACTGTACTTCGATGTGCTGACAATATTCCAAAATTGGTCTCGACTGCTTCGTTGGTTGCGAGCGCGACTGCCGATCGAGAGGTCCCGGGTTCAAATCCCAAGTCGGGTACTATTGAATTTTTCTTACTAGAATTTCTAGTTAGTTTCTAGTAGCGGCTCGAAGCCTACATCTGCGCCCGGTGCATGAAATTAGGCTCACCCCCTATTCTACGGTGTGACGTAAACCTAACTGGTGAAAACTCCTCTGTCTACCTCTTCGGTGATTACAGGCGTGTTCTTGTGTTTATTACGAAACTCATTGAGTTGTCTTTACAACGAACATCCGATAAGGCTTAACCATTGATGTTGAGTCAGACAAACTGTTCGTATAGAGTTCTTAGTCGTTCATGGCGACACTGGTTCCCTGGATTACAACACGGAGTCACCAGGACTCATTGATTTAATGACTGACCTTATTTACAATATGACCTTCAATATGCCGATAACGGAAATAGGTACTTACATATAATAGCTTCATATCTACAGTCATTTACAAGTAACTTATTTTACTTTACTACTATATTGGTAGGGATATGTTTTTTGGAAATAGCAGTAAGCAGTAGTCACATTTAACATAGCTATAATAACAGTCACGAATTTAATAGTAAAGTAATTCACACTGTTTTTTAGGAATATCAAACATTTAACCGTAATCTTATCGTTAATGTATCATGGCGTGCACCGTCCATAGAGAACTACATGTTACCTAACATTGTAGTTCGCGAGGGAAGTTACTAACGGTTGCCATTGTCAAGGACTTAACAAAAACGTTATTTGGCGCTTGGCGTCCCAAGCGAGACAGCATTGCATTTAGTGGTATAAAAGGTACGTGTTGCGCCATTAGCTATACGATGGACACAAGATTATCGCGCCTTCAAATTTTTGTTTCCTTGTTTTAAAGAATGTGTATGAGGTCGGCAAGGGCCCGGAACAAGGCGTTTTATACGCCAGTTAAGCATTTAATTTCGATTAAACTGATATAGGTGTATGTTAAGCTTATGTCGCGAGTGTAATTTAAACCAATGTCACACCAGGTATATGTCATCGATTTTGTCGCACGACCTTAACACATATCTTGTATTTTAAATATACTCGTAAATCTGTTTGCTTTACGTCCAGATATTGGAAATAGAGTACTTTGAAATTATTGTTTTCGTCAGCTGCAAACATGTTTATGTTATCCTTATTAGTATGCTACGATTAGGATATTTTTCTTACATATTTATGCTCGTAACAGTTAATAAAATATGTTAATAGATTAATTTACAACAAAATTATATTGAATTAGGTGGACTGAACGAAATGTGATTTGACAGTGTATTTATATTTAGTAAATTAATATCAGCAGAAAAATATACGATTTTAATAACATATGTAGTTATAATTTTACATTGTTTTCAAAT
>DWDU01000239.1:0-21091 GCA_018245575.1 Jemadia suekentonmiller | reverse complement strand
CGTAACTGGTGAAACGTGGGAATGTTCCACACTCCTCTGCCTACCTCTTCGGGGATTACAGGCGTGATGTTACGTTTTACAAAAATTTAATAAATTTAAGAAGAATAGTCATCTCCACCAACGAAATTTAATAAATACAAATAAACTTGCAGTGCGCATATTAGGCTCCATAAAGTGTCTAACTCGTTCGTAGGAGAAAGTATTCGCTTCTATAACAAGCTGCCAAACGACGGGGTAAATTTGTCAGTTTGTAAATTCTAGAAATTCGCCAAGCTGCGATTATGTCAAAAAGCCTACTACTCAATCGCAAATTACATGCAAGACATTGGACGTTTGGAAATGAGATGCTATAGTTCTAAGGCTTATAATTATAATTTATATTTTATCATAAGTGTTTATTTTAAAAGATGTAATAGCAGAACTATGGAGTTTCTTTCGCCGCTTCTTCTCCATAGCGAGGCCTTTTCCGAAGCGGCGTCATTCTCACGTACAGAGGGTTCTAATAAACCAATTTTGAATAAATGATATTTGAATTTGAAAAAATAGAATTTATATCCACACCCCACACCCTTTTCCACACCCCAGTTAGAAAGTTCCCGAAGTAAAAATATTTACGTTAGGTATCGACGGCCAACTCAGCATTTTTGTCTAATTTTATATTTTCATGTAAGCAATGTCGAATCGTTACCCCATTTGGAGATCACATTCTATGAACGAATAGCCATAGCAGAGACTAAGTTATATCGCATTACAAATTGATTAGACGTTTGGTATAAATTTTTCAACAACACATATTTTATACAAAACATTCGTGTTTACGGTTGATGCGTACGTACGAGCCCTTGTGTAAACAATATTTTAATGGGTCGTGGTTGTGGTGTGGTTGTTTCAGGACAAATTTATTAGAGATGCTGACGACCAGGCGCGCCTTGCACCCCTTGCCGTTGTGCGAGGAACAACGCCAGTGGCTTATGTGTTTGGCCGCGCACAGGCGCGACAGGCAATATGTATAATCGTCCAATAGAATCAACTTCTTCCCCGACCGAGACTGTACGAAGACTGGATCTGAAAATGTATACAATTTTAGGTGCTTACACAAGTACCCATTAATTACGTAAATAAATGTTCAACTCGACTTTGTGTTTGAGTCTGTAGTTTTCATAATGATTAATTAAAGTAAAAAAATATTTATTCATAAACAAACATGCACTTTTATAATTAATAATAAACACAGTGATAGTTAATTGATAAATAGACGAAGAACGCATTAAAACCCTGATAAAAAAATATACATATATTCCATTTGATCACAAGTGTAAGCAGCTGTAAAATAGGTAAACATGCTTTAGCTAATTTAGTAGAAATTGTTACGTTTAAGTAATCAGACCCAATTTTATTACAATACAATTTAATAACATAATAACCTGGTATAGATTTGCTACAATATTGCCTTACTATTAATATACTAATTTCTTTATATATTACCTTATCACAAACGAATCATAACATTGTTAATTTTACTTGTCTGTAAACATACTCTTTATCAATCTGTTTCATTAACAAACAATCATTCTTATAATATTGCTTATACATTGTTTTTCGTTATTCCTATAATAGTTATTTTGAATTTGAAACTAACTAACTAACCTGACTGACGTGTTGTGCACTTGTGTACATTCACATATATACGTTAGCATTGAGAATAAATCTGACTGCGGCACGATAACTATATACTACGTAACATCACACCTGTAAATCCCGAAGTGGGAGGCAGATGAGTATAGTGAGTAATACAGTCTCACGTTTCTCCAATTGCTTTTACGCCCTACTATGGAATTCGTGGTGAGTCTATCGCTATACAACAAGCACATATCCATACTCCGAGCCACTATTAAAAAATCTAAATTAGAAAAATTCAATATCGCTCGTCCCGGGATTTAAATCGAGGACCTCACTATCGGCAATCGAGCTTTATTTTACTTTATTACAACCAACACGACCAATGACGCAATCTGCCTACTATAGATATAATATTAATAGCACTTTCAGTCGAATCCTGGACAGGCTATAAAACAAGAATTTCTTAATTATGCGATAGCAGTCAAGTATTATCTTTTATTCTACACAAAAATACACAGAAAACTATCCACAAGCAATTCACGTAATCTTATGTTCACGAAATATTCACTTATTTTGTGACCTGTATGAGTTGAAAGGAACCAATGCGGCTGATTTATGTATCCATGAGAAGCCCAATCTCTTCCCCTATTTCTCTTAGAAGGAACTTTTATTAATTCCCTTCCCCATACTGTATATCAGGCGTTACCAAGCTTAATGTACTGCCCATCGTGTATGCAGTATCTGGCTGGGGGGTGCGTATGTTCATTCTCCGCTGCCAACATCGCAAAGTTCTCGTCCAATTTAATCCTCGCGTTGCATCCCTTCCAGTTATGTGTCGAACAGTACCAAAGGAAACCCTTTGTCTTTTTACACTGCTTCTTGCAATAGTACGTGTAATCGTGGAACATTACGAGGTGCTTGCCGGAGTACCGCGATTTCGCCAATACGATCACTGAAAACAAATGAACGTTAGAGAAACGGTTGGAATCAATGCAAATGATGAACCAGTACACGATGACTCACACATTTCTCGCAAAGCGGCAGTATTTCAATTAAACGTAACATCACGCCTATTATCCCGAAGAGGTAGGCAAAGGAGTGTATTACACTCCCACGTCTCATCAGTTACGTTTACGTCCCATTATGGAATAGGTGGTGAGCCTATTGCCATGCACGGGGCACAAATCCAAACTCATAGCCACTATTAGAAAATGTAAATTAGAAAAATTCTATAGTGCCCGACCCGGGAATCGAACGCAGGAACTCTTGATCGGCAGTCGCGCTTGCAACCAAGACGACCAACGGGGCAGACAAGAATTTCAATTACTGTTTTTAATTGAAGGCCGTGTTATATGGTTTATATTTATAGTTCCCGTCGTGGCCGGTTAGAATTGTAGTTTCCTTCGGTCCTTTATGTCTAGCATTGCAACGATCATTGCAGATGACTTTACAAACAATCCCGATTCGTTTTCGACGGTATCGAAATTCATCTGTTGTATTGATATGTACTTCAGGTCCAATATTAAGCATTTAATATCCAAACCAACTAGATATGAAAAGCTAGCCGTTTAAGGTGGTATTAATATAAATAAACTCATTAGATTACCAACTGTCAACCACCTCACTACTTTATGGGTAAATGATGTAAGAACCTATAAAGAAATTGGGCGAGATCGAAAAATTGACAAAAAGAAGAATTAGAGTCTTTCGATATACATTATATATTTGGTATAAGTTGTATAATTGTTTTACTGAATATTTATACATATTTGACTACACATGTCTCGCGTACCTAAACAGTCACAAAATTCATTTATAAATAGAGTATCATTATACTAGCAGATTAATTTTACTCAAGTCCACAAGTAAATAACTAAATAGTGACATCTTTATAATTGTCAACTATACAATTATTAACAAAGCGAAGCCACTAAACAGTCCATAGATTTCCACAAGAGACTTTTATATTATTTCTTAACGGTGATTAGAAAACATGCAGAATATTTGATTTAGATAAGCATAACAACAATTTGACACACCTGTCCCTGCTTGTGCATTTAACTTAAAACGTTCAGGGTAAAACTGGGATGCACGAAAGAACCTTCCCCGAGCGGCGACTATGTCTGATTAAGTATGAACATATGCTGCCTGACGGTCCCTGGATATAGCGACTAATACTTTCACTACGATGGCTGATCACTCACGGCGAGCTAACGACTCGACGAAGAAGATGAAACTACAATCTGCCAGACAGTTTGTTACTTTAAAACTATACTTCTAAACAATTTCTTTGAACTCGTCGATATTGGAAATGAATGTGAATTGATAAATTGCATTGTATCAAAATTCAATCTGACGGCTCTCAAAATGTATGGTTCATTGCAAAAAATTTCAGCACAGACTGTTACTTATAAATAAATAGTAACAGATATACATATAGTAGTACATATACGACAAACGATTACAGTAAAGACCACTTAAAATTTGAGTAAATCAAATCGGAACGGATTCCAGAAATGCTTGTACTTTTTAGAAAAAGAATAATGCTCTAAGTATGACTCAAATCGTTAAGCAAATTGAGTACTAAGCCAGCCTGCTGTATAAAAGACAATGTAAATTTAAGTGTTTATGCCCCGGTGGAGATATTTGGGCTCGCCACAATACCCGGTGAATCTGTAAAGGCAATTAACGTCAACAAGATACTCACAATTAGTAAAAGAAAATAAGTGTACTAAATCGCATATTTGTGTGATTGTGTTTATAGGGTCCACGACATAGGTACCTAATCTTAGCGTGAGATTCTACTTACGGAGCATTATTGTTATTATTTACCAACAAGTATATTCACAACACTAACATAAGATTACAATGATGACTAGATTAATATAGAATTAGGTTTACATGAGTTCACAATCGTCTATATACACCGTTCTCGATGACGAATCGTGGTGGTAGATGGCGATGTTTCAGGAACGCCCTCACGACTTCGCGGTTGGGATTGGATGTTATGCTCAACCTCGCCTTGCAGTGCCAACCCCTTGTGCAGCTCCAGAGGGTAGTCTTGACATTCTTCTTGTGGCAGTAGAACGTGTATCCGTTGACGATGGCCAGCTCCTTGCCAGAAGGCTTTATCACCCATGTTATCACTGAAACAGGATTTATCATAGAGACGCAGATGATAACAGTAGATGTGACACTATGATAGAAATAAAAGTTAAATAATGAGATGCATACTATTACTAAACATATAATTGTGGTGTTGATGCGTTTATAAATGAACATTCTACTGTGCATGAATTTAAAAGGAGTAAACATGCTAATTATTATACATATGTAGACGAGATAGCTTAATGATACATGTCATAGAATTTTTAGAGTAGAACAAGACACGGAGTATTTTTAATCACGCTTTAATATTAGAGTATCGTAACAAAAAGTCGTCGTAACTTAAGATAGATAAGAAATAAACAACGAATAATTATTAAAATTTCATCTTTATTTAAGACGCAGGTGATAATATTGTAGTTTTTATTAATGGGTTTAGTCGTTTATATATTGCAATATGTTAAATGATTCTAATTTACAATCGGATATTAATAACTATGATTCGGATGATTTACTGTATAGGCCCCATACACAAATACGTAAATAAAAAGAAAAATGCATTCATACAAAATTCTTGTAAAAAGTATGTACCTGTATTTAAGCAGCATTTACCTACTCTATAAACAGAATATTGTTTGTGCTGTTTTACGCAACATTTAATTGCGTGGCCGGCATTGTGGCTATCATATGCTCAGACTACCATCTGTTTTATTTACAATTATCTGGCAAAAACATCATGTACACAAATAAATACACGCGCACGCACGAATCGTATACACACGCACTCGTACACAATAGGTACAGATACATACACACGCAACGGTTAAAATATACTTTTAACTAATGTACCGAGACTCTTAAGCTGGCTTGACTCACGTGGTCACTCACTTCGACGTGGTCGGAGTAGGTGCAGCGAGGTCGGCGCGGACCTCGACCATGACTTCCCTGCAATCGACGTGAGCTCATGAAGAAGGACCTCGTATAGGTCCAAAACTAGTGGTGCCACCCCGAAAAAAATAACGTGAGTCAAGTCATCTGAAGTCATAATAATATGTAACACTCACGAAACATTTTACAATAAAATACCGAAAGACTCTTAACACTTTGCAACAGATTAGTCTAACCATAGAAAATTCGATTTTATGTGTAATTAATATGAGTAACCAGCCAAAGGGACATTTTCTGCAATGTCTTTAAAATATGACGATTCAAATTCTGTAAAATACACCGTCTCTGATAACAAAGTTTGGGGGCGCGTGGTCGTGCGTGAAGTCGGAGCGGTTCATGTTCATTCGATCGTCAATGATGAACCGAGCCTTGCAGGATCCGCCTTTGGTACAACGCCAGATGGCGGTTTTGTAGTTCTTCACACCGCAGTAATAAGTGAAACCGTTTATAAGGGCCAGTTGCTTTCCAGAACGGTTGCGGATCCAATCCACTGGGAAGAGAAGAAATAATGAAATGTAGGAAAAATTTCACATATGCGGTAAACTTATTTAAAGGCGTTCAGCAATACGTCGAACCCCAGAGCTCGTTGTGGCTTCTGTGTGGATAAAACTATGACTTACTATTTAGATGACAGTGTCATATAGATAAGATTTCTGTTTCGCTAACGGAATAAGATTTTTATAATGGGTATTATAGTAATCTTCCACTAACCCTTCTCATAAACACAAAATTATTACATATTGGAAGAATAATGAACTAGTGACAATACAAACATGTTATAAAACAATAAAATACTCTAATTTATTAAAATTTTCATAATAAATTCCATATTTAACAAAACAGAAAAGTACACATCATCAGCTTTTCCTGAAATTATAAAACGTAACGTTACATCACACCTATTATCCCCGAAGAGGGAGGAAGTGGAGTGCAGTACACTTCCACGTATCACCAGTTACGTATTACGTCCCACTATGGAATAGGTGGTGAGTCTATTGACATGCACCGGGTACAAATCCAGACTCTGAGCCACTGCTAGAAAATCTAAATTAGAAAAATTCTATAGTGTCCGACCCAGGAATCGAACCCAGGACCTCCTGATCATCAGTCGCGCTTGGAACCAACACGATCAATCAGATTTGAATTTCAAGCACCAGATTAGTTTTTTTTATTTATTCATACAACTTCATATTTTTTAAAAACAGGTATTTATACAACTTAATCTTCAGATGTAGCAAGGTGTTAAAAACCTACATCCGAAAGAATTTGGATTTCATTGTAAATTTTTTAACTAAGTTATAATTCACTTCCATATTTGGATATCCACATTCTTCGAGCATCTCAATCACTCCTCACGAGTTCATTTAAAGGCACCTGAATAATATCTTTTAGACGAATTTATACTGCCTCAATGATGATGATCACTGTGCTTCTTCCTTTTCAATGAAATGATGGATCCGTGTGGTAGATCTTGAAGCAGTCGACGACACACAAGGGCGGTCGCTTCGGACAAACCAAACAACCATAGCTAGTCTCCTTCCTTCTCTTATTCTTCGCGCAAACACGGCACCGCTGAGTTGGCCTCATTTTCCTAGCCGTCGGCCGTAGATAATCGAGGTAATGGAAATTACCATAGTTTGAATTAGTTGGATGACATAATTTTAAATCTGAAAGAAACGCTTCAGTTATTTTAATAATGAAACGCCAAAAGATGTTTCATAATGTCTTTCATTTGTCTCTTTATATTCTTTAAGTTCGCAGTATAAAATTCTGTGGAGCGAGGGTGGGTTGGCAGACTCCACACGCCTTAGAAAATAATGTGAAGAACTCTAAGACCTGCAAGTTCCTCCACGACGTTTGCCTTCACCGTCACGACTAGTCACATTTAATTTAAAACACATTTTTTATAATGAATGGCTCGCCAACATTTGAACCCGCAAGCTGAGGCCAAATTCTGTATCACTAAGCAATCACTGCCTTTTTCTTACCCCTCAATTAAATCTATATAGACTTAAACTAAACATAACACTTTAATCTATACATCTAGGCCAATTCACTGTCAAAACTGTCTCAATGGCCCGTTTACCTGTTTTACTGAACAAACAATATTTTAGAAGTGGTTTAAGTATTCATTAATTGATTTGAAGCCACCGTTAAGAACTTTAGTTTATAGATATATGTACATACATCTGTAGCTTTAATTTAATGTACTTTGATGTATGTACACTATATATGTTATATAATATGTATATTATATAACGATTAATCAAATATATCAAAAAATACACATAGCTTTTTTAAATGATGAAAGTAATTTATTTGTAACAAACGTAAAAAACTCAGTGACATCCACTCCGCGGCTCATAACCATTTTAATGTAAATTTTATTATAACTTCTAACATCATTAATTCTTGTATCATAAAAGTAAATAACAAGTTACGAACGTAATTTGGGAAAGTACACTCAACACTAAATAAGTTTTAAATTCGACTTGAGATCAAAGTCATGTCCAAGTGACATAGTATGAAATACGATCTAACAAATTGCTGAAAATGCGAGCACTGTAATACAACGGCAAAAATACGCAGATCTAGGATTCAACTTCTCCACTCTTATAATTTAAATTGGAATATAAACCCCGTTGCTGTTGATCACGTGCTTGGTCTTGTCGTGGTCGTGTTGGAAGTAACCGCCGAGCATGGTACCGCCGTTGTCCAGTTTGAACCGTGCCTTGCAATGTCTGCCCTTCGTGCATCGCCAAACTTGCAATTTCTTATTCCTGTTGTCCCTATAGTAAGTGTGCCCGTGGTACAGTGCGCGCGTGTTGCCACTGCGGTTAAGAATCCACCGTATGTCTGAAATTTCACAATTTATTACATCGCCATATCCCCGAAGACTGATGAAGTGGAAAAAGTTATAATACTTACGGTACTTAGAGAATGATGAATGTGGAAGAAGCGTGGCAGGTATGTAAGGTATGGCAGGTGCTCGCTGCCTACCCCGTAAGGAACCTGGCGTGAAGATATGTACCTATGTATGTATGTACGGCTACAAGTCGCATTCGGTCATTGTGCGAATTTGATGCTACTTTCGAGTGACACTGTACAATGTAAACGTCACACGACCAATAGATTTCTGTTTCACTTACTGTTCAGCTTTCAAAATACCAAACTGTACACTAGTATTACTAATTTAGTTTGTCATTTTTACCGTAAATAGACTGTAAAACTATTAAATTTATTGACATAACTCCCTAAGAGTTGTATTGTAGAGTAAAATAATAAAAGTACACTATATTTATAACAAAATATTTATACCTGATACTAGTGGTAATAAAAAAGCAATGTAGACGCAACTGGAATATTCACATATCAATCCGATTGCTTTCTTCAGGCGATATGTGACCCATGTAACAGTTGAACAATCGAAACATTCACATCCTGCCCAGAAATTGTTATATAGTAACATCATATACGACTATTAAACAACAAAAAAGAAAACAGTTGTTTTATTTTCTACAAACTAATATGAACTTCATCGTTTTTGTGAGTATCTTGGTTTCAGAAATTCTGTCAGGATTACGATGTAGGTAAAAAAACAGCCTTTCCACTTAGCATTTTTCACACGTATTGTATACATAAGTTAAAGATACATACATACACACTAATATGTATATTATAACTTTATTTTTCTTACATTGCACAAATATATACATTATTTATCACAATGAGGAATAGAAAAAAACTGGATAAAAAAAACAAACTTTATTAAACACAAACTAAAAGTTTATTGCTTATTAACATTAAAAGATTTACACAAATACTTCATAAACGCACAGCATATATACATATATATATATATATTATACATTTTCAATATGGTTAAATCTTAAGATATAGCCCGTTGTGTAGAACAAAGTGAGGCGCTTTATGGGTGTGCTCCAGGTTCCCCCTTACGACTTCAAGACCGGGAGTGGTCAGGAATCTAGCCCTGCACGGCACGCCCTTAGTGCATCGCCAGCTGAGCGACGATCGCGACTTACTGTCACAGTAAAACGAATATCCTCCGACCACACCGATCTGTTTACCAGCTCGATTTAACGCCCAGATTACTTGAAACGAAAAGAAAGCAACCATTAAAATCGTAAAAGGATTTCGCAGATTACTACTAAAAGCATACAAAGTATAAAGCATATGCCGCCTGGCATTTTAGCGCCAGAGCATTTACCAGCATAAATCTAATGTCTTAAGTAAAATCAAATTAATCGTCTCTAAAGATCATTAATAAGTGTATAAACGGCGACGTCCTCAAAATATCATGTACCATTAAGCAATAAAACTGCAACTAGAAAGCTGCTAGAAGCTAGAAAGCTATTGACTTATTTATGGCGGTAAAACTTGGATGTGACTCTGCTCTGGATGGATGTCTGGCGATCAAAAAAACATGTTATCATAATTATATTTTAATTTATTATGCTATATTACATCTAAAAATACGTCAGGTATCGTTTGATTAATATTAACCTTATGCTGATTTCGAATAATATTCACAGAAAAAACTATTATTTCAGGGACGGACAAAGCAATCTGCAGCTAATTCTTTTAATTTCTTAATCGTTCGCTCAAATTTTAGTACACACATATACACAACAAAGCTATTATTGTATATATTTA
This sequence comes from Jemadia suekentonmiller, assembly GCA_018245575.1. Classification (NCBI taxonomy): domain Eukaryota; kingdom Metazoa; phylum Arthropoda; class Insecta; order Lepidoptera; family Hesperiidae; genus Jemadia; species Jemadia suekentonmiller. Next base: position 10,744 of record DWDU01000239.1, on the reverse strand, counting down.
ACAGAAAATAAATACCGCTTGGTCTTTAAGGGTAAATGATTATAATTGGCACTGGGTGGTTTCTGCTTACCCCATAATGGACCAGGCAACGATATCAAATAAAACGCAAAAAACTATTAGCGTCATTCCGTCCTATTAGTGTGCATAAATAATATTCGTAAGTTATCTTTTACTGTATAGAAAAAAAAGACAACAGTAGAAAAATGGAAGGAGTACATAAAGAAAGAAATTAAAAATATTGATGTGTAAGAGGAATTGGCTCAGGTTCACTTAGCAAAGGACCGAAATTCTATGGCAAGCTATTTATCAGCCTCATCCCGATATAAACAGATACCTACTTATTAATAACACATACAATATATTTGCGCTTCGCTATGTACGCAATATTTTAACACTAATTACGTATACATGTATACATTATTGTATTTGTGTCACCTTTACACTAGTTAAAGAGCAAACCATCCAGTAGAAGGTGCATACGAGTAAACCCCAGCGTTGCCAGACGTCTCGCTTTTGCAATCAAAATTAAATATCTGTCGCGACAAGCTGTGCCGCGCAGGACATTTAATTGTCCCGCTTTTTTAACATATTAACTTTTAAGGAGGCGGCAGTAGTTGACCTATTTTTTTTTCGTCGACGTGATCGCTATACGCCAAAACCTATATAAACTTTTGAGGACACGGCAGTAACTGATCTTTTGTTTTTTCGTCGACGTGATCGCTATACGCCCAAACCTATATAAACTTTTGAGGACACGGCAGTAACTGATCCTTTGTTTTTTCGTTGACGTGATCGCTATACGCCCAAACCTATATAAACTTTTGAGGACACGGCAGTAATTGATCTTTTGTTTTACGCCAAAAAATAGCACTTTTTTTAGTCCCGCTTTCGATGAATCAACCCCTTTTTTTTCACTCAAAATCTATCAAAATCCCAACTTGGCAAAAAAAAATTCTAGCAACGCTAATAAACTCTGTAATTTTCGCCACCACTAAGTCGTGTAGAAAATGTCATTTGTCATTAAGTCCTTCCTTTGTCAATAACAATGAGGAATATATAAATTAATAAATATTTCAAAAGCGCAACATAATAATTCTTTGAGATCCCATTCGTCTAAGCATTATCTAATATACTAAGATACTTAAAAATGACTAGTTATTTAATTATTTCAATCATTAATTATAATATTTATTCCATATTACTGACAAGAAAGTACTTTTTCATTACAAGCATGTCAAGTTCAACATCTATGACACATTAAATGTTTATTTGTAAATTTAAGCTTTATAGTAGTTAAAGAGGCTTTGTAAAATATGGAAGTTAGTATCGGAAGGGTTGGTAGCTTTAACCATACAGTTTAATTATAATTATAGAAATTGTTCTGTAATCTATAAAGGAATATATAGGAGTTATAAGAAATAATTCTCGATCCTTAAAGAAAATGTAGTCTTAGTTTAACGGGGAATCGGCTTGGTTCTCCCCAAATTAACCGTCATTGAATCCTATAAACATGAAGAGGATCTATGTTTATACTATCCCATGACGGTTAATAGGTTCTCATAGATCAAAGACTACAAAACAAGACACATTATTGTGACGAGTAATATAGCCAAAGAGCCAAAGAGATCCCACCAAGGTAATTAATACAATTTGTCGATTCATAACTTACATTTTAATGACTAGTAGTGAATAATTTAATTACTGAGAGTATTAATCATCCTTATCTAACAAGGTATTGTTATGATTATTCCTTAATCTAATATAAACTTATATTAACAATCCGTAGATAATATAAACAAAACCCTGTGGGTTCGAAGAGAGAATAAGATAATTTACTTAGACCTAGGTAGACACAAATTGACAACAATTTTTAGCAATTGTGTCGTTTCCAATAATACCATCAAAAAATATGGATACAATAATCCTTTGACACAATCGGGTGCAAACCTTTTGGCCTGTAACCCAATTTTCACCTCTCTCCCACAAATGTAACAGGCGTAGAACATACTACTTTACGCTGCATTAATTCGGATGAATAGAGATCCGACCCATACCGCTAATCGGTTGTCATTAAACCGCCTTCAAAACCTATTAAAAGATTTAACGATTGTTAACAAACGGATTACACCTGGGACCAACCGTTAACGTGCTCATCGAAGCACGGAAATCTTGTGGGGATTTGGGACTAGCGGCAATCCATCCAAAAAGCATTTGCGCTAAGTGTTACATCGAATCTTGCGATCGATTGCAAACTCCCGCCGCGTTAGGGCTATAAGCTCTTGAATCAATTGACGAGTGGATAAAGATCCCTCATTGCACTAGATGATCATATAAATATATTCAATTTTAAATAGATACAATACTCTACTAAATTAGTGTTAAAGCCACAAATACGTCCACAATCATTCATGAACGCCCTTTAGACCGAAAAATTGCTATACGCCTCTCAAAAACAAAAGCCTCAAAAATCAATAATACTGTCGACGACCTTCTAAAAATAGGATTGCCAAGATTGAGATTGCTTAGTAAAATACGAAACCTCTTCATCCACATTTAGTATTGTTAGACCACCTTAATAACCCTTGAACTATCTTCCCCTCCATTCATCCCATCACCCTGCCATTACCTTCTGTTTATAAGCGGGCAACCGCAGCTTTATAGCAATTCTTCTATTTTTAAGGAAAAAAACGAAACAATCTTATATTAAAACTGCGATTGAGCCCTTATGGACGCATATTCCTATAAAACAATGATCATGTCTACGTTTGCATCTTATGGTATGTCTCATCATGTATCAGGAATGCGGCAGCCTTGTGTCCATGAGTGAGATGACCACTTATGATAGACAGGTTCCGGTCGGTGATAAATCTTGCATTACACTTTCTGGGTCTGGTGCAGCGCCACCGCAGGTGGTCTTGAGTTATCGCGCTGCAGTAGAACGGGTAGCTGTTGATGATAGCCAACGGCTTTCCCCGCGGATTCTTCGCCCAGGTTACTGAAAGACAGAAAATAGATTATTTTAACTCTATAACAATCTCATTTATACACTATTCTAGAAAACAAAAATAAAAAATAACTGTGATTACATATTATTATTGTAAATGAATTAGATTTCAAATTTTGACAAATGCGAAGACTTCTAGAACATTTTAAAGGCAGTGTAGTCCTAATAGGTTAAGTGCAATACATGGATTGTAAGGTGTTTACATTTCAAACTAATGTTAGATTTTGAAATAAAACGATTCACTGGTGTATAATTTTAATATTAAAAGAGAAAAATACAATGCGTGGTAAAAAAAAACAGTTCATTGTGTATTTACGCATGTGAAAAAATCCTCTATATAAAATCACTTGACAAATCAGAATACCAGATATCGTACTGTTACAGTAGAATACTAACGCAATTCATGATTATTTATTAGAACGCGCAATGAATAATAATAATGAGTATTAAAAATAAGTTACACAAATGTTTATATTTTTCATACAAAGATAAATAAACCAAACAATAATACTGTAAAAATACGCTGGCGCTCTTTCAATTATTTGATTACAACCAGAGCTTCGCAGTCAGTTGGCTAATATGGACATACTTGAACAAAGGCATCGAGCAGACGTAGCGCTCGTAGTATATCCACGGTTATACAAGAACATGTTAATTTATCTTAGTTAATCTTAATATAGACACCGTTCCGTATAAAAAAGTTGGGCGGAGGGTGTCCGTGACAGAGGTCCCTTGGGAAGAGCTTTCCTTTGCAGGTGCTGAACCGCGCCTTGCAGGGTCGGCCCTTCGTACACCGCCAAGCCATCGTGTCGTTAAATCCGGCCACCGCACAGTAGAACGTGTATCCATTTATAATAGCCAGCCGCTTTCCTTTCTGATTCTGGACCCATTGAACTATAAAAGAAAATATTTTGAATGAGTGCTTAAGTACACACGTGATGCCATTTACTCAACTACTCAAAACAATTATCACCTACCTTCACCACGCAGGGAGGTAAATTCATCAGATATAAAATGATCATTCAGAATCATATAACGTTAATTAAGAAGATGAGACAAACGTAAGGGATTCGTCCGGGAGACGTAAACAAAATTAAGACAAATATGTTTTAAATTTTATAATATACACCATTGCGAATAATATAAGACGAGGCTTTGTGATTGTGCCGGAGGTTACCGCGGAGAAAGCAGCAGTCGCTGTCGGTGAGGAAGCGAGCCTTGCACCCTTTGGTGCAGCGCCACGACTTGCTGCGGACGGAACTTTGCTCTAGCGAGAATGTGTACCCGTCTATGATCGCCAGCGGCTTGCCACACCTCTTCTTTACCCACAAAACTACAACACCACAAACTGTATTAAATTCCATCTTTAAACTCTATAGTTTCTACTATTAGAAGATTATGTGTAGCACAAATATAAAATTAATTGTTTGACGACGATGATTACAAATTTTCCTCTATATTAAAATAGTATTGTAATAGTATTGTAAATATTCTAAATTTGAAATACCACCAACTGTCAATAAAGATCACATCACTCTATTACATGCCTAAAAAAAAACATGTACGAGATGTTTATAATGAAAAAGAAATACCAATTCATAAAGGATATATGTAAACCGAATGAACCATTGAATACACTTTTATTTGCATATAAAATACAATATGAAAATGCATAAATATACTTTTTTGTACTGTGCTATCTTAGACAACCAAAAATACGTGAAAATTGCGTAGGATAAGTATATTGGTCATATTGTACACTCATTGAAGAACACTTCACTAATTTTACATTGTAAAGCAAATTTCGTTAAATTAACCATCCCTAGACGTCCTACGATAAGAGAAAGTAAATAATAGTAAAAAATTGAATAAATTTTATTATTATTACTAATAAGCTTATACGACCAGACTAGTCACGATTTGGTAACTAATGACATTAAAGAGAGGTAATACACAAAATATTCAATAAACATTAATTCATGTCCATATGTATTAAAATGTGACAGTAAATGCTTCATAAATATTTGCAAAAAATTGTTACAGGATTCACATGATTTTAAAGGAACGCTTACTTGGTTTTATACATGTTCTCTGGACACTCACTATCAATAATGTTCTATACTGATCGTTTACTTGTATTTCACCAGTAAATGGATAGTCTGACATTATTCAGATACGCGGTCATATTACTGCTGATTAAAACTGGTAAAAAAAATAAGTATCAAGTCTGTGAGTATGGAGATATTTGACATTCAGCGTTCTTTGCGTATTCCGTGAAGGAGCTAGCGCAATAAAGTACGATCCCAGGACCTTAAGTAAGGCATACGATCAAAATATATACCAACATTATGCTATCTATACTACACATTTTGTCCATCACAAAATAAATAATTTCCGGTGGCCCTGGGATCTTGGTCTGTAATAATATAATATTAATTAAAACAGGCGGCAATCAATTGATGTTCTCTACAATTTGCAATAGACACCGTTGCGGATGACGTAAGATGGGGCAGGATGATCGTGGACGAGATTCGCCCGGCAAATGTTCAAGTCGTTGTCGGTGGAGAACTGTGCATCGCAAACACCCGTCTTTGAGCAGTGCCACACATTGCCTTCGCTTGTATTTTTCTTCAACAAGAAGATGTACCCGTTGATGATCGCCAGTCGCTTTCCGGATGGCTTCTTCGCCCACTTCACTATTGACAATGAGACGGCACAGAAAATATGAGTATGTGCAGATTAGTACCAATAAAATCGATAATTACAGTACATAGCTAAGATGCTATATACATTGTCAGATTTAGTTTTAAGTTAAATAGTTATCTATCATATTTTTTTGTGTGAAGGTGTCTGCAGACTAACAGGACGATATGGTCGCTCAACGACAAAGTCCTTCCTATTTCAAACAAAAAAAACTACAGTACATAAGAAAGCATAAAACCAAAAACAAATAAAACCAACAAAACATTTAGTGTTCTTTAATTAATTTAAGTAGCAATATGTATAAAAATATTTTTATTATTGTGTAATAAAAACGTCTACCTTTTTATTAAAAACGTTATTAAGAACCAAACCTGGGTGTACAGCACTTTATATTAGACTTTTACATTGCAGGTGTGTAATTAAGCAGTTGTTACGTAATCATCTGCACTTTACGACCTTTGCGTGTGAACTCCCGTTGCTGACCCGTGAATCATTTTTTCTTTTATTACGTCGTATCTTTGATCAGTGCTATGAAATAGAAAATATATACAATACGAATTTATTTATACCACATATATGTATTTGATATCTTCAATGTATCAGATACTACAAGGATCTGATATCTTGATCAAAATTGGTTCGAAAGGTTCAAGGCATCTGATCTGATCCTTGATTCAAGATAGGTTCAAAGTATCAAATTGAAAACTGGATTGAGATTATGTTTTACATCCAGAAATTGGATTTATATGAGACCAAACAGAAGCGAGACAATAAAAACTAGAAATGTACATTAATTCCAAACTACACAAATCGTACAACTGACCCACGAACAGAAATATTAAAATGTTGAGAATTATATATAGATTATATATGCAAATGTATCAGTTGTGTAGTTAACGAAGTTCATTTCATGTGCTGATCGATGTAAAAACTGGCATAATATTTGGATGTCCTAATACAACGCCACAATTTGCAATTCCCTCCGGACCATCTGAAGGTGAAAGTGTACCCGTCGATAATACCTGACTGCTTTCCACAAGTTTTCTTCACCCAGGTGACTGTAAACAACCAATAAAATTAAAACAAAATCCAATTAATTGTATTTTGCCAAATTTGAATACAGGTAGTTATGAGACCGAGGAACCATTCAGATTAAAATCAAGTAACAAAAATAATAAACTTAAACCTGTGGCTTTGCGGAATAATGTTGGATAAAGACAATATGTATTCTATGTGCTTAAGCACTAACACAGCCACGATTAAGTCATCATTTCAGCCCCCTAGATGTCCATTACTGGATATAATTCTCCGAAAAACTTAGTCCTAACTGTCATAATAAATTAGATTAAATACATAGTACAATTATTTAAATAGTACACGACTCCATTGATTCTGTAACAACATCAGCGTTCAATAAACAAAATAGAGGATAAAAAAGATGTGTCGAGATGTTTTAAATAGCAGTTTTACTAGAACAATCAGAAACTTTTTATATCACGCATATGACACCTGTTGTAAACAATAATGAAAAGTCAAATAGTCAGAATTGAGTGACCTTTTAAATTTTATAATAGACGCCATCGCGAATTACATAAAGCGGTGCGGCGTGAACAACAATGAATCTTCTTGCTTCATGTTTACATCTATCATCAACAAACTAAAGTCTGATTCCGCTATATTTTTCCTGGAAAGTGTGTACACAGGAAATATTTATAGATAGTTGTTACCCAATGTTGTTGACTTAAATTTTGAAGTATACACCATTGCGTATAATAAAGATTGGCGGGCCGTGGTTATGGGTGAGATTCCCCCTGCTGTAGTTCAAATCGTTGTCAGTGAGGAAATGAGCGTTACAGGTCGACGTCTTGGTGCAGCGCCAAAACTTGTTGCTCGTCGCACGCGCCTTGATAGAGTAGGTATACCCGTCAATAATCGCCAACGGTTTTCCAGAATGATTCTTCACCCATGTCACTGTTGATGCAAGTAGTAGGTGGTCATAACATACACAAGCAAGATAAGAATTGTCTTTAATCATACAGATTTTTCGAAAATCAATCGAAAAGAACAAAACTACAAATTTGACTAATCACAAAACTCTTTATTAAAATCTAATAGCAAGCTTAGAATCTAGAATAAACTCATTTAAGGATTACGAAAGTAGGCGCTGGATGGCTTTCAGTGAGAATTCCTTTGAAAAAATATTTTCGTAGTCCGTAAGAAAACGGGACTAGCAACTCGAGGTCATCGTGCATCGCGAAGACATGGTGAAGGGACCCCTGGTCTGATGGTGAGTGAATATATATCCATTGACGACAGCAAACATTTTATCTTCATTGTTCTTCACCCATTCCACTGCATACAGAAAAATCACTGAATTAAATATCTGTTAATTGGCTACGTATGACATTTTATATAGATTTAAAATATTTTTCCATAGAAGTCAGTTTAATCGCCAACTTAAAGTCTCGTTTGCATTAACATATATATACCAGTATATTTTAGTACAAACCTATTGTAGAAGCGAGTACCATACATTTGAAATGGATTTATATACATTGAGCGTTATGAATAACACCAACACGCCTTCAGGCGAGACATATACATATATACATTTAGATAAATAGTAGAAATCAATAGATAATAGAGAAAATAACTGCTTGTATACAGTTATTTTCCTATTTTCTATTCCTATATTATTATTCCTATCCATTTAAATATGGTATATTTAAAATGAAACTGTCAATTTCATATTGTAAGAAAATAACTTATACGTTTTCATTGAATTTAATACATACATGTTTACAGCCATTCTAATTCAACTATATACACATATTATAATTTCTAACGGCAAGTACTTATCCAATGTTTAATATAAATTAATTACCGAACATACATTGGTATTATATTACATTTCATTTTGGTGTTGTAATGCCCTCAGTGGTAACTCACGGGTGTTGATGAAAGAAGACCTCGGATAGGTCGGAAACGTGTCGTGTCACACTGATACATACAATAATTTAATTACAAAATATTTAACAGTAAAACCTTAAATGCTTACATTCGAACACACCAATTGTCTATGCACAAAATATTATATTGAGATGTTTCATTCAAAATTACCATAGAGACATGAAGTACGAGTAAATATGTAATACTGATTATCAGGTAAGTGAGGAATAATTCATAGCTAAAACTAAGTTCCACCGACCAGTAGTTGAGCAGCATGGCAGAATATGGCCTTAATCCTTCTCAAACTCCGAGTATGCGCGCGTCCTACAGTCTAACTACAAAACACATCAGAAAACATGGTAGTACCATAATTACACTTCAACTAATGTGAGCATTATATTTTGTAGTAGACGCCGTTACGTATGATGTACGAAGGCGCGGAGTGATTGTGTTCAAGGTTGCCTCTTATGTAGCTCAGATCGTTATCGGTTAGGAAGCGGGCCCTGCACAGCGCTCCCCGGGTGCAGCGCCACGATATGGTGGTGGAGGCGCTCTGCTTGAAAGAGAAAGTATATCCGGCTATTATAGCTATCCTTTTCCCACACCGGTTCTTTATCCAGGTAACTGTGGAAAAATGTAAAATTGTAATAATGTATATGTAACGAAATATTGTTATAAATCACGTTAGCTTCATTAAGGGGTAGGCAGAGAGCATTGAGTGCTAATCTCTATTCATACGGATCCGACGAGCTTCTTCCACATTCATCACACTTCATACTCGTTGAAAAAACATGGGAACAGTATAGATATATACAGCCGCGAAATTACGTTAAGGCTAGTGTACATTAAAAATATCGAAATATTTATTTAATACAGTACCGTACAATAAAATCAGTTATTACACACAAAGGACCGTACAGATTTGCAAAGATGAGGAGACATGCAAAACGAGGTTTCTTCGCCAACAAGCGATCTCTACTGAAAAACCTATGGGTAGAAGTAAACCAAATACGAAGAGAAATATTACAGAAATCTAACAGAAATCCAACAGCAATTAACATCTAACAGAAATTAAAAATAAAAACACGCCGGTATTCTTGTATATACGACAAATAAGTATTATTTCATTATATAATATAATGTATACTAAAGTATCACGATTTGAAGATCTTATAATATTTTAACACGTTCTATATTAATTTTAATCACTACACATTTGAATTATTGTTAATTTACATTATTATTTTATTTAGATATTTTTTGTTTATTGAAATATCGTTTATGTTGATTAATATTTCTTTTTTATTATTACTCTTTATTTTGATTGTTTGTTGTTTGTATGGGCCTCATTTGGGTAAAAGCCTCCTCCAAGGCATGCCACGTTTCTCTATCCTTAGCCGTGTCCAGTCAACGTCTGACCACCATCGTTACTATTTCTTCTGCCTATCTGGCCTACGGACTTCCACTTGCTTCATTCACTTCCACTTTCCACTTCCACTAGCTACTTAACTGTCCTTAGATTCCATCTATTGTCTTTGTATCGAGCTAAGTGACTCGCCCACTTCCATTTTTCGTTCAGAGAAAAAGTTAAGGCATTGCATATTTTTGTCTTTTATGAGATGTCAACGTTCTTTATCTTATAATTATCTTATATTAACTTTTAATTTTATATCTAGGCCATTTCTTTCCATTCTTCTCTGGGCAGTCTGAATTTTATTCCTGGTTTTAAGATCGAAGGTTTAAGTTTTGCACCCATAAGTGAGGCACGGTAGGATTGTTGGACCCACGACTATTTTCTTGGTCGGCAGCGGAAGTTGCGATTTAAGTATTTCCTTATGGTTTCACAACTTGTTCTAGGTAATCGCCACTCTTCGGTTTATTTCTTTAATGTTTCTTTCTTTACTAAAAGAGATATTTTTACCTAAGTATATGTATTTTTTTACAAACTCGAGAGGGATGTTTTTGACTAAGATGGGCGTTTCATTGCGGTTAGTCATAATTTAGTCTTATTTCATTCACGCATAGAACGAGTGAGTGAAGAGCTAGGCCTGGCCATCAACAGAGCCAAAACCAAAATTATGTTAATAG
>DWDU01000238.1:0-21130 GCA_018245575.1 Jemadia suekentonmiller | reverse complement strand
TGGTGAAACGTGGGAGTGTTCTACACTCCTCTGCCTACCTCTTCGGGGATTACAGGCGTGATGTTACGTTACGTTTTAGAAGTTAGTACTATTTCATGTGGTTGGCAACTCGTTTCAGCTCGATTGCTTAATTGCGTGGAACTTCAATCACATATGTGAGTGAGTGCTGATTGTAAATAGACAATAATTTATTTTTTTTATTCGGAAGGTCTGCTATAGCAATGCAATCTTCGGTGCCTTTGGTATAAAGCAGTATCAGTAAGATTCTCGTTCCGATCGGCGTGAACTCGTGAAGAAGGATCTCGGATAGGCTTAAAATTTGTCTAGCCATTTTGAAATATACGTGGATTGAGCCGCTATAACATTTGTTAATGTACAGGAAACTCACAAAACATGTAGTAGTAAAATTTGTGTTAAATTAAGTTTTAAAGATGATCTATTGCAATAATGATTTATGTCATTATGACGAACTCCATATATACATGCCAAGTGAATATGTCCACTTCCGCTTCCTCTACGGTTAAACATTTGTCCACTCTGAAGGTTCACAAGAACATTTTCTGTGTAAATATGTTTGAAGATGAGTCAAAATCCGTGAGAGGTTCAGTTTTGAATGTACCATTTGACTGTGTATAAAAAAAATGACTAATGTCCATTTACTGTTTCCATCAATGAATACGTAGATTCCGTTTCTCTGTAGCCAAGCACTCGATCTTTGTTTATTCTATGACATCACCGACCGAGGCTTGTAGGAGTAGTATAGATGTGGTGTAAACGACGGGAACTCGCAGTCCATGACGGCATATAAGAAGAACTGCACGTTTGTTCAACAAATTAGCAAGTTTGTTAGGCGCCGATCAGGTATAGGACTCGAACGAAACCGAGAGTGTTAGTGGATTGTCAGTTTAATGTGGATTGTTATAGTGAAATAGCTTGAATATGGAATATTTCAAGGATTTGTGGAGGTACTACTTTGGAAGGCGGCAGAAGTACATCATCGTACCATTTCAGCCAGGTATAATTGTTTATACAAAAAGAGACATTTGAATCAATAGTTAAGCGTTCTGTTTGACGATTATGGTGATAATCTTATGATAAATTTAAATGACTTTTCTGTTGGGATTTTAAAATATTGCTTTTCAGTGAATACTAGTGTTAAGATGAACATATAACTCATGAATGAAATGATTGGTTTTATTTTAAAATGACAAGCATACGATTCCCCGTTATTTGATATATTGGTCGATTGCCAGAACCAATAATGGATTCTTGGCGAAGACGAGTTTCGATATGAATTTTTGTAGTGATGAATATTATTTCGATTGTTTTTTACTAATAATATTGATAAATCTTATGACATTGGCCTAGTGTATCGTGATAACATTTATCTCAATATTTCATTGCAGCAAGAGTAGATACCCGTGAATGGTATAGTTTTGTTTGTTATTGAATTAACCTTAAGAATAATGACATTGGTACCATGTCGTACTTAACAATTCTTTAAAAATTGCATTTTGTTTATTCAGATGTCAGCGATGGAACTAGACAAGGCGTGCTCGCGGTGCAAGGGATTGACTTCTGCATCGAGGCCAATGGAGAGAATCATCACACGAGCAAATTCAATCTCATGACACGAGACGTTGACAGGTGTCTGGTGATAAGGCGAGGTCAAGCTTTTAAATTGGATCTCCTATTAAACCGACCATACGACGCCGCCACAGACGCCGTCTCCTTCATATTCTACGTGGCAGGTATGAATAAACGTTTTATTATTGCACATGTCGATTTATGTTCTATTTTAGGCACTGGTAAGAGGTATAATCGAATCGATATTGTGAACAGATGTGGAGAAGCGTGGGCCGTCAGACGAAACGTCAGCGGCCGTGCCAATGTTGGAAAAGGGTTCGGAAACATTGGGTGCGTGGAGTGCGGTGTACGAGAGCCAAATTGACTCTCATTTAATGGTTGCCGTCACCCCGGCTGCCGATTGCATCGTGGCCGCCTGGCGTATCGACATCGACACGAAGATAAACGCCGGCGGATCTCTAAGTTACACACACCCGCAACCGATGTACATCCTGTTCAATCCTTGGTGTCTTAATGACAGCGTTTACATGCCCGGTGAGTTAAACAGTTTCCTCGAGAAGTACTTCCTCGATTTTAATATTGTTCCTTCCTTGACTTTAATATCGGAGATCGTTTTATCGATCGATATTCGTTCGACCACTTGTTTATTAGTCATAATTGATGTTTCAAGGATTGGCAAAGAGTCTGAAAGTGTTTTATTTTTAGGACACACGCATCGCGAAGAGTATGTACAAGAAGACGGCGGTTTAATGTTCAGAGGTGTATACAATCGTATAAAACCAAGTCCTTGGAATTACGCGCAGTATGAAAAGGACATTCTTGAGTGCGCGCTTTATCTAGTCAGAGAAATAGGAAAGGTGTGTTTGTATATTCATTACTATGATATTTTAAATATCATTACACATTTCGCATGGACTGTCTTGTCTTTCGTATTGGTTGGAAGCGCAACTGATGATCCAGAAGTCCTGGGTTCAAATCTCGGGCACTATTGGATTTACGTAACATGGGAGTGTAGTACACTATACTACACTCCTCTACCTACCTTTTCAGACATTAAAGGTGTGTTATGTTTATTAAACATTTCATGAAATTTGACTTGTAAAATGGTAGCGATTTTTTTATGGTACATAGCTAGATAAAAAAAAAACACACAATCTATTCTCAATCACTGATATATGTATTTCGTTAACTGTAAACCAAAAGTTCCTTTTGAAAACGAGACGTCAATTCCAGGTGAAGGGTGGGGCCAGGGGCGATCCTATCAGGACTGTTCGGGCGCTCTCAGCGGCCGTGAATGTTCAGGACGACAACGGGGTGCTGTTCGGTAACTGGGGCAAGGAGCTGAGCGATTACGCCGGTGGCACTCATCCTCTGAAATGGGTCGGCTCGCTTGCGATTTTGCAAAAGTATTATGAAAAGAAAAAGCCAGTAAAGTACGCACAATGCTGGGTGTACGCTGGTGTCTTGACTACAAGTAAGTATTACGTAATATTTAATTACTATTTACTGTCCATTACATGCAGTGAACATTTTCATTCTTTAATGTAATAGTTGTATATTATGTTGTATGTTATGTTGTATGTTATGTTGTATGTTATGTTATATGTTATGTTGTTATGTTATGTTGTATGTTATGTTGTATGTTATGTTGTTGTAATGTTAACTTAAGTCGCTATTCTAAGAGGAGATCCGTGTCCGACATTGATAAGATAAAAGGTGTAGAAAAGTGCAAATGATTTTCAACCTTTCATTGCTATCGTCTTTATAAATGATGATATTTAATGAATTCACGCAGTTGATGATTTTTAATGTAGGTATAATTACGCATGACCAGACTTTGTTAGTTTTTATCTAACTGGCTATCTAATTGGTCGCGTTGGTTGCAAGCGCGATTGCTAAAAGTGAGGTCCTTGGTTCAAATCCCGGAACGGGCACTAATAGATTTTTATAACTTAGATTTTTTAATAGGCAAAATTATTATTATTATTATTAAATAATAATTTTCCTTATTAAAAATCTAATAAATTAATAGTGGCACGGAGTCTGGGTATGTGCCGGTGTGCGGCAATAGGCTCACCACCTATTCCATAGTGGATCATAAACGTAATTAGTGAAACGTGGGAGTATACTACACTCCTCTGCCTACCTCTTCGGCGATTACAGGTGTGATGTTACGATATTAGTTTTATGCATTATGTACTTAATATTCGTAATGAATTTGTGTCTTGATGTTTACCTTATTAAATTAATATATAAATGATATCAGTACACCAACTGTTCCCTTCTTATCTTTTCTCCGAACTGTATTCGAAGTTCAATGCTAAAAGTGTATTTATGCAAGACGATTATTTTTATAATAGCACTATCGACCGGGCACGCTGAGTGGTATCGTAACCAAAACTAACGTTGGCGTCATATACAAAACTGGCATCATATGTATATGAATCAAACTGGCGTCATATATGAAACAAATTGGCGTCATATATGAAACCAATTGGCATCATATATGAAACCAATTGGCGTCATATATGAAACAAATTGGCGTCATATATGAAACAAATTGGCGTCATATATGAAATAATCATATTGCGATATAATGTAAAGCACTATGACTCTCGCAAAAACTGCAAAACATGATTATTTCATATATCGCACCAATTGAAATCCCTGGTCAATAACGTTAGTTTTGATTAGGATGCCAATAGGCGTGCTCGGTCGGTAGTGTTAGTATAAAAACAAGCATACTTTTGCACCTCCACACTAGCACTGATTATTCGTATTCCTTTCACTTATATGTACGTCATATTGTGGCTCTTCTTTGTTTCTATATACACATATTTATTGTATTCGTCATTCTTTTGTAACAATGTTAATTAGTGCAAACGTATGTGCATACACAAAAATTTCTGAAGGTTTTCGAGCTTTTATCACAAATCGTATCGTGATTGACTGCCTCGTTGGTCTGTAAACTATTGTTGGGTTTTTCTTAGTTGTAAGTACGTAAGTAAGTACTGTAGTAGGTTGGAGATTGGATTTTCGTCGGTGCTTTCGTATGGCAATAAGCTCACTACGCACTATAGACAATACAATAGGACGTATAACGTAATTGGTTACAATTGTGAGTAGGTACCACACCCTTCTGCCGATTCACGGAAACGACGTTGTTATTTATTTTGCATTAGCAGACTAAATTGTTCAGGATTTACCATTTAATTTTAACTACTTGTCCTTCAATTAGATTGTTATTTTGATAGTTGTTTCAACCTACTTGAATAATTTATAACATTTGCAACTAAGCTGAATAAATGTGCATTTATTATAAAGATTATAATACGAATGTTATTCTAAATTTAGTTTGCAGAGCGTTGGGAATCCCCTGCAGGCCGGTGACAGGCTACGACGCGGCCCACGACAGCCAAGGCAGCCTGACCATTGATATTATTAAGGGTGACGACGGCGAAACTTTGGAAGAGTTCACCAGAGATTCCGTCTGGAACTATCATGTGTGGAATGAGGTTCGTCTTGTTTTAGAACACACCTTCCTTCTAGATAATATTTGATGCTTTCACATGTTTTCGACAGTGTTGCCATTTAAAATGTTACTCCAATTGTTAGGGTGGGAAAAATGATAGTATCTGGTAATTTTTTGGTTGCAATAAGCAGTTCATCTGCTAGATTAATAAACTAATACAGATAAAACGGATTGACATTTGAGGGCATGCAAGCAGTACTTACCTAAAATTCAATAATCTTCAATATGATATGTATTTTCATGAAAATTTGAATGTTTACGACGAAACAGTATCGGGAAGTTAGAGGAATAATACTCGATGAAAATAACACGTAAAAAGAAAGATCGCAGAAAATGAAGTGATGGATATTTTGTTACTATTAGTTCTAATATAAATCACGGCTGTGAAATCTTATTTTACGATATCAATAAATGTTTACTGCCTACTTACATTAAGGTTTTGCTTATTTTATAGCTCCATCTGGTTTCGCAACACCACTGTGGTATCGTTACCAATTTATAACTACCTGCGTCAAGGAATTTGAGTGTCTTTTTATTTCCGTCTGTTCCATTTTGGACTGCCTTGTTCGATAGTGACTGCTTCGTCGATCGAGTGGTTGCAAGTGCGACTGTTGATCGAGGGATCCTAGGTTCAAATCTTGTGTTGGGTGCTATTGGATTTTTCTAACTACAACTTGTGGAGAATTTGTTAAAATTTCTCGTAGTTTCGTAGTAAATTCACCGACACCATACGTAAACGTAATTGGTGAAATGTGAGTGTACTACATTCCTCTGTCTACCTCTTCGGGGATTGTGGGCGTGATACATATTTTTATATTTAACGCATACAAGTTACGTAACAACACATACAAATGATTCTTCTTTATCTTTTTATTGCTCTTAACATTTCCAGTTCGGATTAAAACAGATATAAAAAAAATTCTAGGTGTGGATGGCCCGTCCAGACCTAGGTGCAGAGTACGGCGGCTGGCAGGCCATCGACTCCACTCCGCAGGAGACGTCCGAGGACGTGTTCCGCTGCGGCCCGTCGTCGCTCCGCGCGGTGCGAGACGGCGAGCTGCAGCGGCCGTACGACGTGTCCTATGTCTTCGCGCAAGTCAATGCTGACAAAGTAAGTACTATATACGTAAGAAGAATGTATGAAGAGAGTAGTGCGCTATTGAAGGGGCCTATGTGCAATAACCGACGGAAACAGGTTGATGACGATGATGGTGGTAGTGGTGGTGATGAGTCTGCTGACGATGAGAAGGCGATGGTGATGATGATGATGGTTGTGATGATGATAATAGTGAAGAATCTTCTGACGATGATAAGATGATGGTGCTGTTGGTGATGGTGGTGATGATCATAATGATCATTGGAATGATGAATCTAGAAACAGGACGTCAGGTTTGTAAAGACAGATTCACATTACGCTCTTTTTCTATCTCTTATGGGAACCAGCGATATATATATAGATATATGTATAAAAATAATAAAAATGATTCGAAAGCATAATTACAAATACACGTTGAGATTATCAGAAATGTTTGCAGCTGATCGCATGTACAAGTTCTGACAAGTAGCACCTGTGCCAATAAATAAATTGTTTTGCATCGCTTGCTTACCTACTCTGGCACATTTCGGCGCTGTCGTTGCGATAGTAATCTTTCACGTTACATTTTTGCTTCCAACATAACTGGATCTAGGCATAGCTTGTTCACGGTGTATAGGTATGATGTGTATGTTAATTAAAAAGTGTATATTATCTCGTACTTTTTTATTAACTAAGTACGTAAATATGTCATGTGTTATTTTTACAAATTACGTCTTTTACTAATGTCTCATTACAATATAAATTTTATTTTAAACTACAATTACCGTTCATGAATGCAACCTACGTCTTTACTTCCTGCCCACGGTATGTCGCGACTTTGCATTAGGTATTGTACTTGTGCACGTGCCTAAGATTTATTATTTTAAATATTAGACGCAACCAAGTAGTCATGTATGATTCAAACATGCATTCAGCCTACACGAGTGGACATGATGTAGGTAGAACCACAGAAATAAACTGACGCAGTTACTGTATTAATGTATAAAGTTGTTTACAGACGAAGCTATAGTATTTATAAATATACTGTACTGTACTATATGTTATAAACCTAACATCACGCCTGAAGATGTAGGCAGAGGAGAGAAGTAGTGTAGGAGTCTAATACCAATGTCTTTGTGGTATTTATCAGCGCTGTGATATCATGTTGTATGTGTTCACATATAACGACAACGTAAGAATCATATATGTATAATATCGTAGCTATATTATATAAATCGTAATTTGTCTAACTATAGTATAAAGCTTCGCGTGTGACTTTTCATACTGTTACAAAAAAAGGTTACATTTAACGAAACTCTTATTATAATTTCAGATCCTTTGGAAATATTCAGGAGAAATACAGCCACTTAAACTCATGGCACGCGATACGACATCTATTGGTCAGAATATCTCCACTAAGACAATTGGAAAAATGGAACGCGAGGTATGAAAAGATTAAATAAACCTAGAGATAATTTATAGATAAAGTATGCGAGTTATAAGCGCGTATGTAAGTAAAAGTGTCGCGTTGACAAAATGTGAAAAAAACGTGTATTTGGTATTCGTGGTATAAGGTGGTAAGGCGAGAAGTTGCTGGCGAATACAGTAATGTACAGAGAGAAACTAGTACCAAATTCTTTATGTTTCTCTCTCTATCGACACAACGACTTTTTGCTTTGTTCGCCTAATCTATCCATATAATACCCCTATGAATAAAAACCGGCTTTTAACATATGAATTTTGATATTTATTAAAGAACTTTTAATTAGTAAAAGAGCCATCTAGTTCGTGTGTTTTGTACTAAAAACCTGATGTAGCAACGTATTCTTCACAAAACATTGCTATTACAACCGCTTAGGCGCTCTTTATAACTTGCTGTATGCAGTGTATGCTATGTCCATTTTAATTGTTTCATGTTTTATAACTGTCACTATTGGTCGCAATAAAATCATAGATATCCGAATTTGTAACCATAGCCGAAGGTTCGGTAAATTGTTAGGCTTATCAAGATTTTATCAAAGTAATAACTATTACATTGTACTCTTATTTTAACGTACAGGATGTCACTCAATTATACAAGTACCCAGAAAGAACGTTCGAGGAGCGGCAAACTATGGAGAAGGCGCTGCGGAAGTCGGAGAGCATCTTCGCACGATACTACCTCAATGATGCCTTCAACGATGTTACTTTCGATTTCGAGCTGAGAGACGACATCAAGATTGGCCAGGACTTCACAGTGGTAAGGGCGCCACTTGGTTTAATTCTAGAATAAAAAGAACAGTTCGTTTATTATAATCAATACTGAATCGGTGAATAGGAAAAAGTAGAAAGGAACCTGCTGTTGGCGGCTGTGCTGGAGTCTATGTGTATTTGGCTATTGCAGTCCTCTAAGAACCTATTTCCACTGTAATTTTGTTAGTTATCTGATGTATGTTGTAAAAGAATAACAATACAAATAAATATAGCAAGTAGGTAATATGTATATTATAGATAGTATGTAAACATCCGTATTATAAAATAGTTAAAGAATTAAAGATCTAAAGATGCTCGTTAAATTTCAAAATTAAATTTCTCTTAATATGAGATTTAACATATTTTTTTATTACAATTAAACGTTGAAGTATCATTTGAGTGAGAAAATATTTTTTTTTGTAAATATTAGTACGATAAATATATTTACTTTTTAAATTGAATGCATTCACGAAGAGGAGAAAATAATTCGCCAGTGGTATTCGTTTATTGAAATGAAATAAAGTAAACATAAACAGGATAAACACATAGAAATAATTATACTAGTTGTCCTGCCTGTTTATCCGATTACATAACTTTGGGTGATGCAAAATACGTCATAGTATACTTATGTATTTACAATATGTCACGATATTTATATGTGACTGCATGTGTCGGTGCGTGCGCAGGTGCTGCACATGAAGAACCGGTCGGCGAGCGAGGCGCACCGCGTGCGCGGCGCGCTGCGCGTGGACGCCGTGACGCACACGGGCGCGGCGGCCGGCGCCGTGCGGCGACACGCCTTCGAGCAGGCGCTGCCGCCCGCCGCCAAGGAGCGCGTCGCCGTGCGCGTCACCTTCGACGACTACTTCAAGAAACTCGTCGATCAGGTGCTCAGCATTCCCTACTAGTACTCGGTGGCATTGTGAGCGTTACTCCGTTAGAAAATTTTAATTATATTTGAAATTATTTTATTTCAAATTAACTACATCTGTCTATGAGCTGATGCGATCACATATGTTTTTATAAAAATAAAGCGAACGTGACATCACGCTTGTAATCCCCGAAGAGGTCGACAGATAAATGTACCTATACTCCCACGTTTCACCAGTTACGTTTACGTCCCAATATGGAATAGGTGGTGAGCCTATTACCATACAACGGGCACGTTTCTAGTCTCCAAGCCACTACTAGAAAATCCAAATTAAAAAAATCTAAGTGCCCGGCCCGGGAATCGAACCCAGAACCTCCCGATCGGCAGTCGCCCTTGCAAGCCCTTGCAACCAACGGCCAACGAGGCAAACAGTGAAAATAAAGTAGTAGTGAAAATATAGTTGCGCTATAATAATTCTGATTTAATTGGCATTGAAATTCAGTTCTACTTTAGAGTTATATGTGAACATTTTTATATATTCAATAAATATCTTGTTTAATGTTAAATCGTAATGGTGAAACGTGGGAGTGTTCTACACTGCTCTGCCTACCTCTTCGGGGATTACAGGCGTGATGTTACGTTTTTTACGTTTATGTTAAATCGTTATGAATCAATAGAGCTCTACCTATAATTGTTATCCGCATATATGAAAATAATATATGATTTTATTTTTCAAGGCTTCCTTCAACATTGCTTGCTTAGTAACCATAGTAGAGAAAAACTACGACTTCTTCGCCCAAGATGACTTCAGAGTGAGAAACCCTGACATCAAGATCACTGTGGACGGCAAACCAGTATCGCACAAAGAGTTCAATGTAACCGTGAAGGTTGAGAACCCTCTGCCAATACCGCTGAAAAATGGCAAGTTTTACATCCAAGGCCCGGGATTGGAAAAGCAGCTTAAGATTGAGCTTCGCGAGGTAAGTGCCTGAAGATAAGCTATGATACAGCTCTGTATAATAATACAACTCTGTGTAATGATACAGCTCTGTACAATGATACAGTTCTGTATAATGATACAGCTTTGTATAATGATACAGCTATGTATTATGATACAGCTCCATAGGTATTATGATGTCGCTTCTTAAAACGGTATACAGTTCTTTATATATACCTTTTACGTTCTATATCAGTGAAAAGCGTCTCATAATCGTTAGCATAAAAAGTAATTGTGAAATATTACCTATTTCCAAATAGAATATCTGTAAGTAAAAAACAGGGTGCGTTCAAAAATCTATTAGAGGCAACGAATTTTGTATCATATACAAACAAGTATGATGTAAACGCATATACTTTAATTCACATAGTCAATCTAAGTCCACTACTGGACAAAGGCCTCCTCTTTTTTGCCCATAATACCTACGTTGGGCATGCGGGTTGGGGATCGTTGGGCACGTCTTTTCGCTAAGCTACTGCCCGTATGTAAACAAAACAAAGCCAGCACATTTAGCCGTGCCCAGGCAAGTTGCGCTACGCCGAGATCTGCCAGCGCCAAGTTTAGTTCTGACGACCACCTGGTATATTAATGAAAGGACCCAACCTCTGTATCTTAATTAAGTTAATCTAACATGAAATCCATTTCCAGAACGTAGCTCCAGGCGAGTTTGCAACGGCTCAGTTCAAGCTGACACCGCCTTGGGCCGGCCGGCATCAGATATCGGCCAAGTTCACATCCAAGGAGATTCGCGACGTCGACGGCTTCCTCTCCCTCATGGTGAGCACACCGGACGCCAACGGCTACTCCAGCAACGACACCGCGGAGACTCGGCAGATATAAACAAGCCTCTCGAGTATTACTGGATGCATTTGTTAATACTTTAAGACGAACATTATAAGAAAAGCGTTTTATACGCAACGACTAACGACGTGCGTCGTAGTACGACGTGCGATGATTGTGTAAAGATTTTGAATGTGTTGCCTATCACAAGATATGCGAGTTGTGAAGGTTTGGGTTATGAACGTATGAAAATCTATTGTATACAAACTTACCTGATGAAAGTTATATATATATATTTCTTATTTTGAAGTATTCGAAATTAAATTAAATTTTGGATACAAAGAGTGCCTAAGTGCTAAATAATAGTGTGTATTAATTAAAACTGCCTACAATTCTTAGCTATACTAAGTCATAATTTATTTTATTAAACTGTTATATTTTAATATAAAGCTGTATAGAATTAATTGTTAATGTTATTGAGTTAATTATTAATGATTTCATATATTTAGTTATGTACATTATCTAAATCTGTATGGAATCTTAACGGCTTATACGTCAAATATTTAAATTTAGAATGAAGAATTAATGTTTCTTTTTAAAATTTAAGCCGTTATATTTTGTTTACCATATTTGTGTGCTATTAGCGTTAAGTGTATGAATTTTTATACTATTATATTAAAAACATATTGTCTGTTATCATTTCCTTATTATTACTGAAGTTAGTGAAGTATCGGTGCTATAAATTACTACTTACTTTAGTTACATAGGTACTGCTCTAGTTAAATGAAGGTTACAAAATCTAATAAAATACTCTTACATAATTACTTCAAAAATAAATATTTAATGTTCAATTGTGAATAATTGTTTTATTTATTTCAATCCTATTTAATAACACAATATTTTAGCTTTAAATACACACACATAATAAAAATTGAAAATGAAATTTACAAGACAACAATTACAAAACAATTTACACAACTCCTTAAGTCCTCATACAAGACTGTGAAACTGCTAATTTTCTCATATTGCCTTTCCAACTAGTGAAGTTTGGTACTCCACTTCACATATTATTCTTATCTTTGCTAAGCTGAAGAACTTGGCGACATCCTCAATGCCCATTCTTGGACGTTTTTTAGCCACTTCTTTTAACCACCAAATCTCTCCTTTCCAGCAACGTTCCCATCAAAAGTAGTTGCATCAGTGGGTATTTGTCATACAAAGCACTTGAACCATGTATGAGACAGCTACTAATTGTTTTTTTTGAGTACTGATTTGATTGCAAGTGATCATTTTACGTATCGGCGAGTTAAAAATTACTGACAATATCGGTCTTACTGATGTCGTATGTTTATTGAGGAAAATAATACTGATATTATTTGCTGTGACAGCTGAAGGTTAAGTAGCATCGTCCTCAATTACACATGATTACAATTTTGAAAAATGTTTTAGTAAGTATCCCAATTTTCCTATTGCCCTAAGTTATAGCAGTAGATATCTGCGACAGATTCGCGGGAATGTTCATTATAGATACAATCTTCCATTCCTTAGGTAATTATTTGGAGAATTCATTTTAAAAATGTTGTTAAGTGAATAGTTTCTTTCTTCCCTTATGTGCAAGTCAAAAGATCAAAGTTATAAAGTTCTGAAAAATTCACTTCAGGGGTCTTAATGTGAAATTTCAGTTATATTTCCTTATATTACTAACTGTTTATTTGGATGCGCTTTATTTCATACAAGTTCTGGTACTTCTGGGTTGTCTACGAAATTTGGTGAAGGCTCCTTCGTGTTTAATCGCCGTCTGGGATCTATGTATTCAATTTTAGATTTTTGTTGACACATACTCGTAAAATCCAATACGTCATGTGCTGGACCGATTTCCAAATATTCTCTTTTAGTTTGCTCACCAGGCGTATTCGTATCTATTAATAGAACTCTTTTTTCTTCCAATTTCTTTTCCTTGTCAACATATTTGCCTTTAAAGTTTAATTTTGGCATAGTGACGACCAAATGACCAGTCAGTTGGGATCTATGAGCAGTTGAGTTGAAAATGTCGACTTCCTCCTGTAGATGAAGTTGAAATATTTTGCCTTTGATCATAATTCTAACGTAATTCGGCTGAATGTCAACGTCTAATAAAGTCGTTTCTAAATGTTTATATACAGCCAAATCTAGCACATATTTATCAGGTTCCGTATCACTAAATTGAAAATCTATTTTCGCTTGATTTATATTAAAAGGTTTTCCATTTGGAGCGAAGAATTTATAAACACGTTTTTCTTGAACTTTTTCAGGAGTTGCATTGTTTGCTAATTTCAGTTGCCGCATCCGTTCCATTTCATATCGTACTTCAGGGGAATGTTCACATTTTTCAGCCCAAAATTTCTTATTTCTTTGATCGGGATCCATATTTTTGTATTCATTCTCCCATTTTTCATGTATAGTTCGCTCCAATCTAGATTTTTGTGCCTTGCGCTGATGTATATAATTTTCCTGTTCAAACAAAATGTCTGATCTGATCTTTGGTAGATTTTGTAGGGCACTAATTCTGTCTGATCTTTCGATTTCTCTACCATCTAGGGAAGACAAGTGCGGAAGCGTTCCAATAATAAAATCTCTATAATTATCATAATCGGTACATGGATTTCCGGTGAGGTATAAGTTATCTAAATTGTAAATATTTTTCAAGGTCTCTACGCTTATTATTTGACCGATGAAGTTTAATGTAAGATCTAATTTCTGGAGTGATTCACAACGTTCAAGGTTTTCTATAATTTCAATATTGTTGAGAGCCAAGTTCAAATAGGTGAGATTTTTTAATTTGTTTAAATTCTCAATTTTCGCGATCAGATTGCTTTGCATCAGTAATATCTTGAGATTTGGACACCAATCTTGAATGTATTCAATTTTTTCTATATTCTCTTGATGAAGCGCAATTTCTTCCAAGGGCGCTAGCAGCCGATCATGATGTTCTGCCTTTTTGCGTACCATATCCACAGTTATTTTCACCATTTTTATATTTATCAATTGAAAATAATGTTAGTATTAGCTGTACACAAGAAACAAGTTTTGAATTATAGGTATCTATGGCAACAGTTGCGAAGCAACAAACTTTTTTAGTAATTTATCAATAATACCAACTTTTGTGCTTGTCTAGTAGGTAGGTAGTTAGGTACCTACTATTGAGGTAAATCTGGAAAAAATATGTTATACGAAGCGTTCTTGATAAAAAATTAAAATTACTCGCTTTACATACATACCTAGATAAATACCTACCTACATACCTATATAAATACCTACCTACATACCTATATAAATAAATACCTACATAAATATACAACATATTTTGACGACTTTTTCTTTGGTCGCACATACACGTAATACTCGTAACTCGTTCACAGATTACCTCGTTTTGAACTATTGAACCTTTCTAATTTAGGTTTTCTAATAGTGGCTCGGAGTTTGCAATTATGCCTGGTGTATGGCAATAACCTCACCTATTCTATATCGGGATGTAAATGTAAGTGGTAAAACGTGGAAGTGTACTACACTCCTCTGTCTACTTCTTCGGAGATTATAGGCACGATGTTACTATTTTTCATTGGCTGATAATCGAGAACCTATCTTAGTGTTTACTCGTTTCGTGTTTAAGTAGAGATATAAAAATATTGATATTATAAAAAGCGACAATAGAATCGGTAAGATTCCGAGATTTTATCTTACAATCTTGGAGGTCTGTAATCCGTCATTTAACATTCCGGTAGTTGTGTCCAGGCCGCTCAACTCAAGCGTACTAAATTAATATCGCCGTGATGTAGAGGGTATTAAAATATTTTAAACGACGCCATTTATAATATGACGTTCAGACATCAGGTCGCGAGAGCACAACATATTTTATTCCACGAAACTGCCAAAAGACAATGAAGATGAACGATTACTATCATCAAGCACTCGTTTTATTGTTATTGTTCGAGGTCGGTTTGGTGGTTGAAAAAATGAACGCGAGGAAAAAACGAGAGATATTTAGATGAAATAAGGCATGACAGAGGGAAAGACGGTGTTATTAGTAAAAGGTGCGCGCAGAGTGCGGCGCCCCGCGGTCTGTGTGTTTTTAGGGCCCTCGCACTGCGGGGCGCCTCGCCTCCGACCGACCCAACGCTTACAGGGCACCACAATATTAACCAAACCTTTTTACATTTTATCCCTATAACTTTGAATCTAAACAGCTTGCTTACACGAGTCAAAACTAAACGGCTCTAATTCGCGTTCTGTAACGTCGTTGTGATGATTGTATCATTACATGGTACCTTCTTATTGAAAGCAGCCAATTTAACATTTTGTTGTTTAAACAAACACTTAGTTTCCGTAAGTGGTCTAGGAGTTTATTGAAATTAAGAACATAATTTATGGCATAAAATCAATATTAAATAGGAACTTCATAACGTAAAGTCTGCACCTTGGCAACGCCACAAGCTGACAATGCAGCGTGAATGTAGTTTGAACACTTGTCAAGAGATGGCGCCTTGAGTATAAAATGTCGGAAAATATGTAATGTCATAGTGTGTTGCCGTGTGGTCTGTAGGTACTATATATGTACTTCATAAAATTGTATTGGTGTTTTCCAGTTAATTATAGTAAGGTGAAAATAGATTCCCAACTAATTGATATTATAGGTAAGTAAATTTTGTGTTACAGTAATATAATAATAGTGTTCATGATAAAGATTTGCTCTTATTTTGAGAAATGTTTTGTTTTATTGTGTTAACGTGTAGGTATAAGTTTGTAAGGATTATCATAGTAACTAACTGTTTAATATTGGGAAAGATTTTTGTATGCAAAAAGACGAATATAGGTACCCACTTAAACTTTTTGTGCAAAACAACTTAAAAAGTTACAGTTTAAAGAAGGCCAACGTTCCATTTTTAAATTAAAGTGGGTATCGCGTGAGACTCAGGACGTTATCGATTCTTAAAGTTGAAACGATATTTTGTTGAAATTCGCGATAATACGTCTTAAAATAAACAGCTTATATTTTTGCGAACTTGTCGCTCGAATACACCCGTGTTGACTTTTTGCAGTAGTTTCACCAATTAATATTCATTTAAGAATATTAATTTTATAATAATCACGTAGAAAATAAATGACGTTTTAATACATTGGAATAATAATTAGAGAACAAATAAAACCCATTTTTATCGATCATTTATATGAAAATAATGTAGGAAAACATAGGTAATACGTTTTGCAGTAACTTAGAACTGTTAATTGTCTAGTTTAGATCAGAAAATTAATTGTAGATTAAATTAATGGTAGAACAATTTATTGGTAGATTCATAGCCATATGAAGCATTCATAAGCATTTATGTTTCTAATACGACCACAATTATATGTTGAATATAAACCTAAGAAAGATTGTGGTGTCTACCAATTTAATTAAGGGGAATTTATTTGTTTAAACGGATGCCTGGATTTGAATATTTAGTTTTAATTATCAGTTGATTTGTTTGAGTAACATTTTAGGTATAGTTACATACTGTTTAGAGGCTTACCCGTATAGTAGGTACATAAGAAAATAATCAAATATCACATTTATAGTATTTTAATTCTATCGGTGATTGGATACAAATAATCTTAGGTTGCGTTGATCGCAATTTGCATGACAACTTAGTGCTTAGGACATCGCGTAAGGTTGTATTTACTGATAAGGAGGAGTATAATAAGATATTTTATTTAATTATCAGTCTATCTCAGTATGGTGCTGGACCTAGGCTTCTCCCAACGGGCGCCCTGTCCTTGACTTACTGCATCCAGCGTCTGCCTGCAGATTTTCGCAGATCATCATCTCTCCTAACCGAAGGGCGTCCAACGCAACGTTTGCGAGCTGCGATCTCCCAGTGCCCGCTGGCTCAACCGATGTCCGTCCTATTGACACATAATATTCTGTTTTATTGACCGTTCATTCGCATCGCCGTTGGCAGCCCTAATTTAAATGTATCCGCCTTACACGCAAGTGTCAGTGCAAGTCAAAACAACCGTCGTCACTCCGGCACCGCGGTAGCCGGTCTGCAAAAAAGGTAAAAACAATTCACGTCTCGAAACCGTTGCTACGTTCCACTTATTTTGCATTTCGCGTTAAATTGCCGTGTTAATGAAATGTGATTTGTCAGTTTTATATCTTTATTTTGATATTTACAGAGCACGAAACTTTAGTGTTTAATATATTACTTGTATGTAAAGTTTGCAACTGTGGAGCATTCGAGATAGGTTCCGCTGTTGTTCACAGCTGGCATATGAGCTGGTAATGTGCCGATTGGTGGCAGTGGCTCGGAGCTGGGCAGTAGAGCATAAGCAGAAATCTGGCGGCGGCATCTCTGTTCGTTCGCAATCAACGATTCGTCTCGGCCAGGCTGCGGGCGGGGCGGCACCGGCCCATTCTCACGTAAATAATTACCGGCGAGGCTTAAATTACAAGGCGCCGCTGAGGCCTGCCGATACATATTCATCACGTGTTCGCGCCGCGCGTGACTGCCTCCTCAGGGCACCGCTCAGCTCTGGCCGGGACTCCTCCACGCCGTTTGTAAGCTGACCATCGCGCCACATCACACACCTAATCTGTATGATAATTAGTCAATACGAGAGTTTTACATTCGAAAGTTGAAAAGAGAGAATATTTAGGAACTGCAATAAGGTAGTTGATTGAACAAGAAGTTCCTTCGCAGAAGCGAGACGGATCAGCATGAACTGCTGTAGCATGGGGCCGATCATCAACAACGATGAATTTATAATTAGGAGCATCACATCCCGCGCACCGGATGCGGTTTAAGCGATAAATTATGCACTCGGAGCGCCGCACTAATTCCGATGCCGACAAATTTTCCACGAGCGCGATTTTAATGCGTTTCAAATAATGTCTGTAGGCAACGTTAAATGATAAATCGTCGAGGGAACGCCCTCAACACGAGTTTGGTATGAACGTGCGGGAGTCCTGCTCTCGCGGACGGGGAGGGACCAAGACGGAGGTGTCTGGTAAAAAAGGAATGGGTTAGGTGATGCCGCGATGGTGTTGAGATAATAACAGTGCAGCGCCGCGCGGTCGGGCAGCGCCTTTGAGCCGCGCCGCCGTCCGCTGCCGAATATTGCCGTTAGCCGCAATTTGAATACTATCCGGCCGCGAAATAGTTTTCAATTAACCCTCCAATCTCAATCGGTACTAGCATAGCGCGGGTGGGTTTGTGGCGAGGAATGCGTCGCGCGGCGGAAGGCCGGGTCGCCGGGGCGTGACGGGGCGCGGAAAACAAACAAGTTAATTGTATTTATTCAAATGCGGGAGGGCCGTGCCGCGTGGTGCAGCGCAGCCGTCATCTCATGAATAGGCATGCGGCACTGAGCCAGCCGCGACATCTGCAAAGTCACGCGGCTCGGTTAAATTGCCGCTTCTGTCTTTATCTCCATTCTCTATAATATTTCCAATATAGGTACGAGTACGTATAATTATTTAATGACATAACGAAATAAAAAAAAATATATCATATTAGGTAGAGGTTTGAAAACTCATGTGGTGGCAGGCACCTTCGAAGTTACAAAGATATGTACCTACGTTTTTGCGATTATAGGTTTCACTTAGAGTGCAATGGAATATTTTTGAAGACATCTACTGTCCTTAATTCTATTATTAAGTAGTAAACTGGTTGTTCATATTAATTTATGAGGCGTGAAATATGTCAATCTGAATTTCCTGCTTTTCCTAATTCAGAAGGAACAAACGAACACACATTATAAATGGTTGATTATCATCATGACACAATAGCTAAATGGATATATTAGAAAATTACAAAACATTTTTAGTACGAACGAAATTATCAAGATTTATTTTTATTCCACGCTAAGTACAGTTCACTTCATTGTTCAGCAAGACATTTTCATACATCAGTATCTATTTATCGTAGTTACCGTATTGGAAAATCCATCTGTATCGGTAACCGATAACGTATGTATGTGTGGATGCGTTGAATAAACGAACTACTATTTACATACCGAGTCATTGTTGAAGAGCGGAGCGCGCGCTGGGCGGGACCTCTCACAATACCCTCTTAGCATTGTTCAGCGATGTAAATTGTTTTGAATAAACTCACCTACCGCTGTTTGTTTTCGGTAGTGGTCTGTGATTGATTTGATATCACGGTACATATATATACATATGTGTGTCGTCAGAAATCATTCGTTGACACTCAAGTTGTGTTTTCAAATTTTGATTTTTTAAATCATTGCTTTTATGTAATATAATGTAAGTACTTAGTAATTTATGCTAAGTACATGTCCCTCCATTTTTGACACTTTTTTTAGTCCTACCAACATATTAACTTAATAATTGTTTCATTTCAAAAACAATTTTGTTGACTCCAGTTAATTGTCAATAATTATTATGCTTCAATAAATTTTTAATTCGCTGGATACTTATAAAATGAAACAAATCGTTAAAATTTTCAAAACATTCATTTTGAATATCCACTTTCATCTGCACAGCGTTCCTAATCAGCGGAAAATCACGTGAATTGCACACAAATACGCATACACTTAACCTCTCACAGTTAAAATGAGATATACCTAGTTGAAATGAAATTGATGTATAGTTTCTTTTACAAAACTATACATCAATTTAACACACACGATTGGACTTAGCGTTTTAGTTTCGCGCTGCATCTAACGGTCATAAATCTTATTTTTGTTCGAACTAATTGCGAGCGCAAGATATCGTTACCGCACGCCAGTTAATCCGATTTGCCACAGTGCTTGCGCCCCTCGACAGTACAACACACAATGTTTATTTGCACAAGATATTTGGCCACTTTCCCGTTGGATTAGTGGCGGACAAAGGCAAGGGGACATCCGACATCGGGAACAGATAAAGTGAGGCTAATAGCAGGGGCGGGCTGCTGCCTCCCCGACGTGGAGATGTAGATGTGCAATGATTGTGCGACTTACAGGGATTAGAGGTAGCAACGCATACAATAACTACAGCTCTTAACATGTTTAGATTGTGTTATTATTACTAACGAATTATATTGTACATTTATTGGTGTTTATAAAAATATAATCGATCTACCAGAAACGTATGCGTCTTAAGTTAACGTCTTCATTTGCATTTGTATATTTTTTATTAATAATTTTACGACTTATACGAATATGATTACTGGTTCGTTTTTTAATTACGGGTAAGTAAGAAAAGAAAACATCAAATATTAAATGTGTAGGACACAATCATTGGCATACTCTCTTGTTTCAGCTTGGGTTGACGTGCTAAGCATACTTTTGTTTGCAAGATAATTTACATAGTGTACATAAGCAGTGTTGAAATCCAACATCGCGTTATGTGTCCGGAAATGACGGAGCTTTAGAGTGACCGCCACGACTGGGCCTTTGTGGGCGCGCAGCGCGCCCATAAATAAAGCGAATTGTTCGCCATTCAATGTATCTAAACAACATTAGAGGTGAACGTTTGAATTGTCACTTTGTCACGATGCTGCTGTGAAAGAGACGCGGCTGGAGACGAGGTCGCTGCGGAGATGGCGGGAGGGCGCCGCGGGGGGCGGCGGAACCCCGACAGCTTGTTTTAGCTTAAATGAAAGTTTTTTGCCTTGCATTTTAAATGAGTGTTGACAATTTGTGTACTTGTGAGTTGAGTTTTAATTGACTACGAAGGCATGTTGAATCTTGTCAGTAAATTCCCTTCTAAATGTGCCCCATGTGGGCGGATGTAATGAAGCATAGTTTGAACTTAAATTTTGTTTGCTAAATGTAGATCATGTCATAAGAATAACACGTCAAAGTGTAGTATAGAATTAAATAAATAATAATATTTTTCATTATGATTTGCATATTAATGTATAGTAGCAATAAAGTACGACCAAATAGGCAGTTTACGACTCTAGCTCACTTTTAGTTGGATTTGTTGAAGATATTTAATCTGATTTATTACTTTTCTACGTAACATCACACCTGTAATCCCCGAAGAGGTAGGCAGAGGAGTGTAGAACACTCCCACGTTTCACCAGTTACGTT